>JAURVB010012797.1:0-21695 GCA_033002965.1 Piper betle
AACCTTTGAGAAGTTGATAGCACCAACCTCTGGAGAGACAGACACATGGAGATAAACATGCTAGGGATAGTAATGGGTTCTTGAAGTACATGATCAGAATCAGACTTCCACACCTGGATTTCACAACTATTGTCTGTGTTGCACTACTGCCATTTGAGTTGCACAACCACTATCCGAGTAGCACAACCATTGTCTGTGATGCCAAACCATTGACCGTGATGCACTACCACCGACTGAATGCACACCATTGTCATTTGTGATGTACAACCACCGTCTGTGATGCACTATTGCTGTCTGAGTGAGTAGTTATTTTGAAAGCAAAGGCAAGTAGTTACCTCACCCTACAGGTGAAATATTACTTGAGGATGATTTTAGCCTTGCACAGAGACCACATGTCATAGCATTTGAAGTCGAATAGGGTTATAGATTGAGGACATGGTATAGTTATAGTGGCATCAATAGGACAACTTCACCCTAGCTTAGCAATGATGCACACAAGGACTTCAGTGAAAATAGACCACACAGCCCAGATAGAGGGACACTAGTGTATGCTCTTCCTGATTTATAGCTTTGCTTGAGAGTCTACCATAACGATAGTAATCATGTGAGTCGAGATTAGTGCTACAAATCAGTACGGGATGGTAGGTCACACACCATTGAAGAGTGGACGACACTCGTGTCAAACATCATTATGAGTCCCTGTAGACTCAAGGGGAGATAGTAGTTATTTGAACCACCCAATATCATATATAGAGTTTCATTACCCCACTGTGACTCAGACGGAGATCCTTATATCACCACAGATAAAGACTTGATGTCAGACTATGTGAGGATGAGACCCTAGTTAGAGTCCTAGAGCAGTGTGACCAGTTGTCCACAAGTGACCCATTCTCTTTCCATGTGACCATAGACACGAGCTAGAGTTGACTATTTTTACACCCACCCTTCTAGATATATATTAGTCCTACCATCAATTTTTCAGATGGTTGAGATGTGCAAACATTAATTAGGACACATGCAACAAACTAGATGTAGATCCTACAGTTCTATGTAGAGTATGTTTTCATACTCCTTGAGACACACTATACATGTACAGATGTTCTCGTCTTCTTTGTAAAGATTGTGGAAATATATATATATATATATATATATATATATATATATATAAAATATTTGATTCGGTCTGGGAAGGATCGAACATTGGATTATTATTATTATTATTATTATTATTATTATTATTATTATTATATTTTATTCTCTACCTAGTTAAATGAATGCTAATGTTGGGGTGTTTTCCCATACCCTAGCTATCATTTTCATTTTATTTTGTGAGGGGGCGTCTTCCTCACCCTAGACACATAAGGCAGCTGATACTCATTTAGCAAAGGCTTAAGGTAGCTCAGGATCGACAGAAGAGTTATGTTGATACTCGAAGGAGGGACCTAGAGTTCAAAGTTGGGGAGTTTGTGTACCTAAAGATATCTCCTAAGAAGGGGGTGATCAGATTTAGAACATCAGGGAAATTGAAGCCAAGATTCATAGGACCGTTCCCAATCCCGGATCGAGTTTGAAATTGTGCATATAGACTAGCATTGCCACCATGCATAGTTGGAGTACACAATGTTTTCCATGTGTCAATGCTCAAGAAATATGTACGAGATGAAGATCATATAATCACAAATTTTGAAGACTTAGAGCTACAATTAAATTTAACCTACGAGGAAAAATCGATTTGCATCTTCGCAAGAGAAATAAAGACACTCAGGAACAAGGAAATTCTCCTGAGCTCTCTCCTTACCTCCATATTTCTCCTGGCCATGAGCACGAAGGCCGAGTACTCTCAAGCAGTCACCTTTAGTACCCTTTAAACCATAAGTCTAGACATGCACTATACTTAACAGTACCCGTAAACCTCCACGTTCTCGGGTGTGAGGGACTCAAACGTGGAGTTGTCAAGATCCCTCAGGAATGGAACAGTCCGCTACACTAATCCAGAGCCTGGTTTGACTATCACGGCATCTGCTCATGGTATGTGGAGTCGGTTTCTCCATCTCTCGTCTCACTGAAAATGCAAAAGTTACATATATATATAGGGTTGGGTAGGGCTTTATATAATAGGCCCGATGGCAACTTGTGGTGGATCTTGTTTTCAAAATCGTTCTCGAGGGATCTCATCCTCGAGGGTTATTAATCCGAAAATTTGTTTAGCTAGATGGCCTGAGTTAAGTCAGATCTGATAAAACGCCACTTAACCCGTCTTGCAGGCAATAAGTCAAGCATACAATAGAAGAGAGTAAAAACAGAGACAAGTCCTAAACGGACCTGGTAGAAGCTCCAAACGTGGCATCGTGCCTAGGCGGCGAGCTCCTACTTTTTACCTACACATCAAAACTAAATACTAACGCCCGCTAACTAAATGATGCATCAACTCGACATGACCAATACACACTCACAATACAACCAACATCAATCAGCAATCAAATAGTCATAAGTATGAAAATAATTCTAACTAATCCTATTCATACTAATTTGACTGTACTTTTACATCATACTCGATTAGCATGCCCATGTTTACTTTATCTCATTAGATCACTTATCCTCCATGCACTATTAATCACATCATGCAACTTATCACTTCATCCATAATTAGTCATTATCATAACAATTAATCAGTCCTAACATGCTATGCTAGCAATCATCAATTTTAAATAATTGACTCAGAGGTAATTATACCTTACGTCATCGGCAATCGATGACGGCTAGGGTTTTGTCGCGCATCTCGAAGCTCAAATTCGGTGCTCGTAGGGGTCCGAAGTTCGATCAGGATTAACTTGTATAAGCTCTGTGGAAGATCCAGAAAATTCCAGCGAATCTGGTTTTCTGGCGGCTTTTCGGCAGGTTTTAGTAGTTTACCGGCAGCTTCTGGCGATTTTTTCGACTGCAACTGCCGGCAATGTCTACTGGCCAGATAGCAATGACATTGGGTACCATTGGAACTGGTTCGGCGAGCCCGATGTGTCTACGGCGTCGACATGGTCGGCGGAGTTGGTGGCTCGCCAGAAAATGGCTAAAACAGGGGCGGCGGCAATGGGTGAGCTAGATCGGGCCAACCTGGGTGTTGATAGGCTCCGCTTTAGTCGGGGAGGGTCATGGGTTGGTCAAAGACATCAAGGCGGCAAGGGTCAGAGAGGCCAACAGCAACCACAGCAGATAGGCCAGCAGGGTCAAGGTCAAGGCCAGAGAGGCGGAGACCAACAACCATTGAGACAGCAGCGGAGAGGAATCGTAGCCGTCATGACATGACAGGAATAGCAGGCCTTGGATTAGAGAGGAATGCAAACAACACCACCAGCAAAACTGTCCATCTCGGTACCACCATGGGCAGCGGGGATGGACACAGCCACGATTGTTGAAGCACTGGAGGATACGACAAACATGACAGGTACGCACGCGTCTCACCTCGGATTTCATATTTAGTAGATAGCTACCAGAGTGAAACCTCCTTAATCTAAAATTTTGAGGATGAAATTTTTATATGGAGGGAAGGTTGTAAAACCCGCGACTCGAGTCAGGGTTCTATAATCGTTAGCCGGTCGGTTCGACTGTGGTCCAAGTTGGTTCAACTTTCAGAACACGTGTGCAAGGCCGAGGCCGACCGTGTACACGTGCTATGAACGTTCTTGTATACCCAAGTATCGATGATAGCGTCAGATACTCATCAGCAGACTGAGTTATCAGTAGATATGAGAGTATACAGTTGATAATTTTAATTTTTTTTGTTCTGACCATAGAATTAGTTTAGGCCGAATAACGCATTAGGAAGCGTTAGATGGTATTCGAGTGGGTTATTAGTTATATAGCATGCCATTGGATGTTGTTGTGTTTGTTTTATTTTATGAGATTTTTCCATATTTTTTCTAGATTTTTTAGAATTTATTATGAACTAGTTATTATTTTGAGTTGAGTAGGAATAGAGTCAATACTTATTTACGAGTTTGCCATTGAGCGCATTTTCTCCCTCCCGACACCTACCCTCCCAAAACCCTATCACCGCCGCCTTGTGTCATTGCCGCCGCCATCGTTGTCGACGCCACGCTTCCGCTGTGACCCCGACAACCACCCCTCACCGTCGCCAATGTTTCCCCATCATCTTGACCGTCGTTAAGGCCAGTTGTAACCCCGATTGGAGCACGCCGCTGCCGCCACCCACTTTCGACGCCACCGCCGACAGCCATCGCCGCCCCGACTACTTTGTTTGACACCACCATTTGACCAAGCTCGTCGAGCTGGTGCCGATAGACCCCTGATTGCCCCGTCCTGAATCATCGCTAGAAAACTGCTGACACTCGCCGGAGAACCGCCGGAAAATTAGATTCGTGGGAAATTCACCAGATCATCCGCCGAACGCACCCGGTCCAATCTGATCGGACTTTGGACGCCGCTAGGTGCCGAACCCGAGTTTCGAGCCACAAAACGGAAACCCTAGCCGTTGTCGATTTTCGACGACGCAAGGTATAAATTACTCCGACGTAAATTCTTAAGTTTTGTAATTATTAGGGAAGCATGCTAGACTAGATAATTAGATGAATTTTAGTGTTTTGACATGACTGTATGTTTTTGTGTAATTTAATAAAAATTATGAAATTGATTGATTGATGAGTGTTAAAATGAAAAAGTAAGGAATTAATTAGGTGAACTAATTAATTACCCTAATTTCATGAGACGTAGATTGAAAACTCACTGGGATTGACTTAGGATGAATGTGTGATGATTGATGCGTGATTGCGTTGATTGTGTGTGCATGCTATAGGATGTGTGATTCAACATGCGGGTGTTAGCTTTAGCTTGATTGTGTAGGTACGGTGTTTGAGCTTGCCGCCTAGGCGCGTAGACCCGTTTGGAGCTTCTACCAGGTCCGTTTAGGACTCGTTCTCTGTTTTTACGCTACTCTATTGTGTATTTGATTTATCATGTGGAGAACGAGTTAAGTGGCATTTTATCGGATCCCACTTAACTTGGGCCACTTAGCCAACAATTTTCTGGATTAATGACCCTCGAGGATGAGATCCCTCGAGCTTGTTTTCGAAAATAAGATCCACCTCAAGTTGCCTTTGGGCCTATTATAATAAATCCCGACCCAGCCCTATAAATAATTTTATCGAGTTTTCAGTGAGACAAGAGGAGATGAATTGACTTGCACGTACCATGAGCGGATGCTGTGATAGTTAAAGCGGGCTCTGGATTAGTGCCAGCGGACTGTTCCATTCCCGAGGGATCCTGACAACTCCATGTTTGAGTTCCTCACACCCGGAGGACGTGGAAATTTACAGGTACTATTTAGTACAGCGCATGTCCGGACTTGTGGTTCAAAGGGTACTAAAGGCGACTGTCTTAGAGTACTCGGCCTATGTTCTCAAGGCCAGGAGAGATATGGAGGTTCGGAGAGGGCTTAGGATAAAAGTTTTACTTGAAGTACTGAAAAAGAAGTGTCGTGAGCGGCACAGTACCAGATAGATCGGGATGCTGTTGAGTCAGCTGCTCGATGGCTCCTTTGTAGTTGCCCTTAAGAGAGTTCTTGAGGAAGATATATATGTTGGTTTGCTTTCCATGAGAGTTTGCTCTCATGTTCCAGTTTGATATTAGTTAATTCTGGACCAGTGACACCTGTTGCTGATGTTTTCTATGTATATGTAGGTGAGAAATGCGAGGGATGAAAGCTGGCGGGACTGCAAAGGAGCAGCACGGAACCGCGCACACATGTACCTACCGTGTGTAATGTATAATGATGGTGTGTTAATGCTGTGTGAATGATAATTAGGATGTTTTTGTCTTGATGAATTGTTTATTATGAAACAAACAGATAATTGTGAGTGAGTAGGAAGACTTGGAGTTCAGACTCAGCTCAGATGAAGACGAATGAGATAATGATGAATGCTATGGTAGATTGTCATGTTTTATCGTATTTTGATAAAATATTTATATACCCTTGTTGTGGACAGGTCAGCCCCATTGCACTTTTAGGGGAGATTCTGTCCGTATTTCCGTAAAAATTAATGAATTTTTAATTAAAATTTCTTGTTGTTGCATGGTTTTGTTTTGCTTGCACATCATAGCATGCATGTAGGACTACGTTAGAACCCACGCATCCCATCCATGCATTTCATGTTTGCACCTCCATCTTGAGACACCGAGGGCAGATATGGATCGGCTTAACCAAACCCCGTAGATTAGTAAACGGTTCGGTCGCCGGTGACATTTCTGGGTCGATTCACGGGTGTTTATGACGTTATCATCATATACTTGGGTACGCATGACCCTCATAGCTCATACACACGACTGGTGTCGGCTCAGTACACGTGTTCTGAAACTGACTCGACTCGAAAATAACGGTCGAACCGACCAGTTCTGAATATAAAACCTTGACTCGAATCGTGGGTTTTATAGTAGAAGCATGAACCGATACCGAAAAAATAGTTAAACATGATTGTTCTATTGCCCGTTATGATATTTCGGGGATGAAATATTTCTAAGTTGGGGAGATTGTAAGGATTGTGGAAATATATATATATATATATATATATATATATATATATAATATTCGATTCGATCCGAGAAGGATTGAACATTGGATTATTATTATTTTATTAGTATTATTATTATTATATTTTATTCTCTACTCGGTTAAATGAAATGATGGTGTTGGGGTGTTTTCCCATATCCTAGCTGTCATTTCATTTTATTTTGTGAGGGCGTCTTCGTCACCCCAGACACCTAATTTCATCTTCTTCTCCTCTTCCTTACCAGAACCAGCTTTCTTCTTGCTTGGGTATCCTCCTTATCTCCCTATTCTTAGTTTTCATGTGTGCATATTTTGAAATGAATAGATGAATGATAGTTGATAAAAACTGTGGCAATATCTAATCTTTTCAGTATTGTGTTTGGGTTGTTTTCACCACTGTTGGAGGATTGTCACTGGTTGAGTGAGGATGGGGATTGTTTTAATTGTTACCTAAATCTTTAATGATAATAAGTTTGATAATCATGGGAATTAAAGTTTTAAATCAACAAGAAGAGCTAAATTAAATTGTATACGACTGGAAATCCTTGCATAGCCAATGAGTTCTAAGTTTGGCAAGATGGGCGATTGTACGCAAGAATTGCAAGGCAGCCGCTCACACCCCCAATGGTCCCACTGGCTGCTGGGTTGAAAGGTGGCATCGCCTTGCCCCTTGTATCCAATGGGTGGTGGAATTGCACCTGTTAGTGGGCAAAATTTCAAGGGTGACGAAGGTGATGGCGTTCCTCTAAAACAGACGCTATAATGGAAGCTTCAGAGGGTAGACGCCGGTTGTTCTTCATCGACAAGCTCTATCCATTATAGTAGCTCCTGTCGTCGGCACAGCCCACTGCTAACTACCTACTCACCGGAATTCTTGGCGGCGAATGTTCAGACGTGGGAGAACGACCCTATTTCCCTGCGTCGTCCAGTTGTGGCTGATCCTTCCTAGTTGATGCCGACCTAAGGTAGTTGAATCTCTGAATGGGAGCAAGGTGCAAGAAAGTAGTTTCTTGAGGCTGGGTGCATGAAGGATGGACCTGTTTTTGTGCCAAGATCAAGGTAGCAGAAGAGAAGAGCTCGGGGAAGAAGAAGATGGTAAACTTGTAAATATTACTTAACTCGACGCTGCTTGAGTTAAAAAATAATACTAACTCGTAATAAATCCTAAAAATATATATATAATTCTAATGGTTATGGGTTACAATTGCTAAACTAATTAATTATTGTACGAAATTACCATGAGTAATAAAAATAAGGTAACGATAAACTATTAAAATTAAATCGGATGGTTATAAGGGATTAATGAAATAAAAATTTCACTTTTAACATATTGAATTTAATATTAGGTAAATAAAGTGACTATTTTAATAACGGGCCTGCAATGTAGAAATTGGGTTATTAAACTATAATCGTGTAAAAATCATAAGCGTTAAACATAAATGGCATAATGAAACTAAATAAAATTCAAACCTTTATTCAGTTGAATAATTTAAAATAATTGTATTAGTAATATCTTTCAGTTAGGATAATACAAATCATTTTAAATAATTTAATTGAATGACTTAATTAAGTAAATTACGATTAATAATGATAATGATTAAAGATTAAAATCATAAATTAAATCATCAAAATTGTGGTTAAGTAATTATCATCTCAAAAGAAAATATACTAATAATAGTAATTAAATACTTATTTATAAGTTAATAATTATTTTATCATTAGTGACGTGTGAATTATGATTTAGATAATTAATTTAAAATGTAAAGTAGGACTTAAATGATTATGTCACATGAATAATTTAATATTTAAGATTGTTGAATGTTGCATGCTTTATGTTGTCGAATTTTGATAATGATATATATATTAGTCATGTAGTTGCATGCATTCCTACTCGAATAAAATTATACTTATGTATAATTTTATGTTCTTGTTTAGATTAGGATCATTGCTCACGGTTGCATGTTCCCTTACAAACTATCTAGGTCTGTATAATTATTTGAAATGTTGTATTTTCCCTTTTTGGCAACCAGGGTCGTCTTGAGCCCAGATTTGACCACCACGGATTGAGTGTAACCGGGGTTAAGGAAATGACTCAGTCCAAAACGGAGCCGCGCCCTTTAAAATTATTATGTGGGAGTCTTGGTCGACTTGAGTTCATATCTGACCACCATGCACCGAGCGCAACCGGGGTTGACTCAATTCGATGTAGGGCAACACCTCCTTAAAGATTGAATACCTACCCTCATGCCGAAAGGGGTGACAGGGTACAGTGGCACAATACGGCTCATTATGCACTTGTGATACTGAGAGGGTAGTCAATGACAAATATCAGTAACTACAGGCCGTGGGACACGTAGAGTGCATATGCATGCATGGGATTGGACCTGGATGGGGTGGCCACCCCCTCCCAACATATTAAGAGTCTCAAGAAATGATAATAGGGATTATATTGACTTGTTTTATTTAATTATGTATCTTAGTGGTTTTATCACTAACGCATAATTGCCTTCGTAAATGAGCAGCTTTGGACTGAGGATTAAAAGCGTGGTTGGTGGTTCTCTTACCAACATAGGTTTGGTGAATTGATAATAAATTGGACTTGCTTTTACTCTCATGTGTTATAAATGTGGCTATGGGAAACGGTCAGAGATTGTGGGACTTTGTACTCACCTACTTAATTTATTTTACGTATTGTCACATACTATTAGAACATGATTTATTTTTATTACTTATAAATTTCTAGACTTATTTGTCGTGTTACGATTCATGTTCTTGAATGTTATTGTTACATCATTTATGTTTTTGAGTAATCCCTGGCTGGTTAGGGCGGGTCGTTACATTCTTCCATCGCAGAGAGCCCCTTCTGCATCAGTTAGGGGTATATAGATAGTTAAGAGAATCATAGCATGCAGTAGAGTGATAGTAGTTGTCCTTGTTCCATTATGGAATAGAGTGAGTTATATGACTCGGGACCGAGTTAGCTAGGACTCAGTGAGAGGTCTAGTTCTTCTTATAGGGACACCTACATGTTTGACCTAGACTGGCGATAGTAAGCCAAATAGCTCATGAGAAATTACCCTTATTTTGTACTAGAGTCCACCATATGCTAGCAGGTCATGCAGGACACCCTATTATAGACATAGGACCTAGACCAAAGTGCCTTGAGGGTACACGTAGTTGACATATCACATTGATAAGGATTAGGGAGACATGGGTAGATGTTAGGCTACTTACCTCGCACTGGCATAATTTTTCTTGATATAGCTCAGATTAGTACCCTATAATACTCTAGAGTACCTGCAATCCAGTAGACCCTTAGGGGTGAACCTAAGTTTTTCCATCGAGGTCATTGCATTTCAGTCCCCATAGTTAATAGTGACCCAAGGAGCTAGTCCAACAAGATGATTAGAGCATGCATGGTTAGTCTAGTGAGATGATTTGAGCATGTATGGTCAGTCTAGTCAGATGATTCCAGCATGTATGGCATGTTTTGCCAGATGATTCGATTACGTGTAGTTCATCCAACCAGATTAATGAGCTAGTGAGCTTCATAAGTGTTTAGAGTCCACCCCACCATCTAACATGGAACAAGGTTACTTTGATACCATTTGTAACAATCCAACCCAAAGTGCAACGTAATGGGCCTAAGTCATTTCTTTAAAATGGTTAACCCAAGTAAAAGATCTATAGTCCATTCCCACTTATAAATTGGATCTTTGCTCGATAGGTATTATATGTGGGACTAAGTTGAGGGATCTCACAATCCACCCACCTTAGGAAATTTCGTCCCTACAATTCTTACACTTAGCCCATTGCTAGCCCCTGCCTATGACCTTCTTTAGCCCATGACTGACTGCCTAGCCAACGTCTCTAGTCTGGCCCACCATCTAACATGAAACCATCCAGCCGACCATCTAACACGGAACCGGTTTGCTCTTATACCATTTGTAACAACCCGGCCCAAAGTGCAACGTAATGGGCCTAAGTCATTTCTTTAAAATGGTTAACCCAAGTCAATGATCTATAGTCCATTCTCACTTATAAAGAGGATCTTATCCCAGTGGGTAATAGATGTAAGACTAAGTAACGACCCGGCCCAACCGGGCCGAGGTTACTAAAAAGTTAAATGTTGTAAACATACTATTAATGAACATGAATCATAACACGGTAAATAAGTCTAGAAAATTTATAAATCATAAAAATAAACCATGTTCTAATAGCATGTGACAATACATAAAAATAAAGTCCCACAGTCTATGACCGTTTCCCATAACTACATTTATAACACATGAGAATAAAAGGAAGTCCAATTTATTATCAATTTGCCAAACCTTAGGTTGGTAAAAGAACCCCAACCACACTCTTAATCCTCAATCCAAAGCTGCTCACTTGCCGAGGCAATTGCGCATTAGTGATAAAACCACTAAGCTGCATAATTAAATAAAACAAGTCAATATAATCCCTATTATCATATCTCGAGACTTTTAGTTGTTATGAGCCTATGTCGAGCTCTTAATATGATGGGAGGGGTGGCCACCCTACCCAGCTCCAATCTCATGCATGCGCACACACGCTATGTGGCCCACGGCATGTAGTTGCCAATATTTGTCATTGACTCACCCTCTCGGTATCACAAGTGCATAATGAGTCATCTTATGCCATTGCACCCTGTCACCCCTTTCAGCATGGGGGTAGGTATTCAATCTTTCAGGGGTGCTTATTATCAGACTCGTCGGCCATGGACGGGATTTCAGTTTTTAGTTTAGTTCTTTTCTTTCTTGTTGATTTGAGACTTTAGTTTCCATGATTATCAAACTTATTACCATTTAAAAAGATATGCATGCATGAAAATTTGGAATAGGGAGATAGGAAGGATACCCAAACAAGGAAGAAGCCGGCACCGGTAAGGAAGAGGAGAAGAAAATGAGAATGACGGCTAGGGTGAGGAAGACGCCCCCTCTCAAAATAAAATGAAAATGATGGCCAGGGTATGGGAAAACACCCCCACACTCGTATTTTATTTAACTGGGTAAAGAATAAAATATAATATTTAACTGGGTAGAAAATATAATTTAACAATAATATAATAATAATAATAATTTCTCCGACATTCGATCCTTCCCAGATAGAGTCCAATAATAATTTTTTTCACAGTCTTTACAATCTCCCCAACTAAGAAATATTTCGTCCCCGAAACATCATAACGAGCAACAGAACAATCATGATTAATTATTTCTTTGGTACTATTCATGCTACTACAATGATAAGAATCTTATGCCACGAATAGGCTAGGGCATTTCCTTGCCATTTCTTGTTTAGTCTCCCATGTAGCTTCACCCCTGATTTTTCCACAATACTTTTACCAAAGGAATTTCCTTGTTCCTAAGTGTCTTTATTTCTCTTGCTAGGATGCGAATTGGCTTTTCCTCGTAGGTTAAATTTGATTGTAGCTCTAAGTCTTCAAAATTTTTTATTATATGATCTTCATCTCGTATATATTTCTTTAGCATTGACACATGGAAAACATTGTGTACTCCAACTAGGCTTAGTGGCAATGCTAGTCTATATGCATAATTTCCAACTCGATCCAGGATTGGGAAAGGTCCTATGAATCTTGGCTTCAACTTCCCTGATGCTCTAAATCTAATCACCCCCTTCCTAGGAGATTGTGAGATCCCTCAACTTAATCCCACATCTAAAACCTACTGGGAGAAGATCCTGTTTATAAGTGAGAATCCCACATCTAACACCACTAGGAAAAGATCCTGTTTATAAGTGAGAATGGACTATAGATCTTTAACTTGGGTTAACCACTTTAAAGAAATGACTTAGGCCCATTACGTTGCACTTTGGGCTAGGCCGTTACATGTGGTATCCGAGCAACCTGGTTCCGTGTTAGATGGTGGGCTGGACTAGGGACGTTGGATAAGCTGCCGGTCATGGGCCAGAAAGGTCGTGAGCTAGGGCTAGCAACGGGCTGGACAAGGGATGTTGGCTAGGCTGCCTGTCAACGGGCTGGACAAGGACAAGATTTATTGTAGGTAAATTCAGCCAAGGCTAAGTATTTCTCTCAGCCACCTCCCCAGTCAAGAATGCAAGCTCACAACAAATCTTCCAAAGTTTGAATAGTCCTCTCACTCTGACCATCATTGTAACAACCCGCCCGAACTGGACTGGGTGTTACCTAAAATATAATTGATGTAACAATAACAATCTAGAACATGATTCATAATACAACAAATAAGTCTAGCAATTTATAACTCATAAAAAGAAATCATGTTCTGATAGCATATGACAACATATAAAATAACCGTCTCATAGTCATGGACCATTTCCCATAGTCTCATTTATAACACAAGAGATTAAAAAGGAAGTCCAATTATTATCGATTCACCATACCTAGGTGGGTAAAAGAACCACCAACCACACTTTTAATCTTTAGTCCAAAGTTGTTCACTTGCAGAGGCAATTCCGCGTTAGTAATGAAACCACTAAGCCGCATAATTAAATGAAACAAGTCAATATAATCTCAATTATCATTTCACGAGTCTTTTAGTGATTATGAGCCTATGCCGAAGCTCGTTATATCCTGGGAGGGGTGGCCTCCCCATCCAGCTACCATCCCATGAATGCACACACACGCTACGTGGCCCACAGCCTGTAGTTACTAATATTTGCCATTGATTCACCCTCTCAGTATCACAAGTGCATAATGTGCTATCTTGCGCTACTACGCCCTATCACCCCTTTTGGCCTATGGGCAGGTATTCAATCTTTCAAGGGGTGCTGCCCTGCCGAATTGAGTCAACCCTGGTTGCCTTCTAGTGCATGGTGGTCAGATACTCAAGTCAACCAAGACTCTCACATAATTACTTTAAAGGTGCAGCCCCGTGTCGGACTGAGTTAATTCCTTAACCTCGATTGCGTTCTAGCGCATGGTGGTCGAATCTAGGCTCAGGCCGACCAGGGCTACCAACAATGAAAAATATAATATTTCAAATAATTATACAGTCCTCGATAGTTCATAAGTGAACTCGTAGCATTGACCAACGATCCTAATCTAAACGAGAACATAAAATTATACATAAGTACTATTTTATTCGAGTAGAAATGCATGCAACTAAATGACTATATATATATATATATATATATATATATATATATGTATCACTATTAAAATTCAAAAATATTAAATATTAAATTATTCATGTGACATTATTATTTAAATCCTATTGTACATTTTAAATTAATTATCTAAATTATGATTCACACTTAACAAAGGATAAAATAATTAATGACTTATAAACAAATATTTAATTACTATAATTAGTAGATTTTCCATCGGTTATAATTTTTAATCACTATCATTATTCAAAGAAATTTATTTAATTAAGTTATTCAATTAAATTATTTAAAATAATTTGTATTATCCTAATTCAAAGATATAACTAATTATTTTAAATTATTCAACTCAATAAAGGTTCGAACTTTATTTATTTTCATTAGGTTATTTAGGTTCAACGCTTGTGATTTTTTTACCCAATTATAATTTATTAACCCATTTTCAACCTTATTGACTCGTTCTTAAAATAATCACTTTATTTTCATAATATGAAATTTAATATGGTAAAGGTAAAATCTTTATTTTATTAATTACTTATAATCCTCCGATTTAATTTAATTGCTTGTATTACGCTGATTAATTATCGACAGTTTATCATTATCGTATTTTTATTACTCATAGCAATTTGTACAATAAGTAATTAGTTTAGTAACTTTACCCATAACCCATTAGAATAATTATTTTTAAAGATTTATTACAAGTTAGTATTATTTTTTAACTCGAGTCGGTATTGAGTCAACCCATATTTACAAAAATGCCATCTTCTCCTTCCCCAACGTCCTTCTTCTCCAAACTCCATCTTTGCACCCAAAAAAATAGATCAAGCCCTTCTTCCAACATTCCCCAGCAACCCAGACCTATGACGTCTTCTTCTTCAACCCAAAACCAGATCACGACTCCACTAACTACTTCACTTCCCTACCAATGCAATTGGAAGCATAAAGCTCGTGCTTTTCAGCAACTATCCGCGTCGAACTCCTGTTCTGCACCAAGACGCGACTCCTGGCCAGCAGCACCGCCGGGACTGCAAGGTGAACTCCGTCCGGCCAGCAGCACCACCGGGAACTCTTCTCTTCTCCCTGCACGATAACCCAATGTCAAGGCCAAGCGCTGTAAGCATGCACGGCGTGACCCTTGGCCAGTGAACTGGTATAGATGTCTGGAATTCCTCCATAGCATTACCCCCTACAACACCACCCATAACCAGCTGTAATTCCGCCATCACTTGGAAACCAGGTACACTGCGAGCCCTCCCTTCAACTCGGCAGCAAGAGAGGACATCGGGGTTGTGAGGGAATGCCTTGCAAACGTTTTTACGGTCACCCATCTTGCCAAAATTTTAGACTACTCAGCCATGGACAGGATTTTAGTTTTCAGTTTAGTTCTTGTTGTTTATTGTTGATTTCAGACTTTAATTCTCATGTTTATCAAGCTTACACCAAAAATGATGTCCTCTTTCACAAATATAAAAATGAAAATGACGGCTAGGGTATGTGCAAACACCCTTACACCCGTATTTTATTTACGGGTAACCGGGTAACCGGGTAGAGAATAACATATAACTGGGTAACCGGGTAGAGGAGAAAATATAATAATCATATGATAATAATAATAATCCAACGTTCGATCCTTCCCAGACTGAGTTGAATATTTTATTTTATTTATTTTTCACAATCTTTACAATCTCCCCAACTTGGAAATATTTTGTACTTGAAATATCATAAGTGGAATCAGAACAATCATGATAAATTTTATCTTCGGGATCAGTTCATGCCACTGCAATTATAAGAATTTTATGCCATGAATAGGCTAGGGTACTTCCTTGACATTTCTTATTCAGTCTCCCATGTGGCTTCCTCTGACCCCTCATTTTCCCACAATACTTTTACCAAAGGAATTTCTTTGTTCCTGAGTGTCTTTATTTCCCTTTCCAGGATGCAAATCGGCTTTTCCACGTAAGTTAAATTTGATTGCAGCTCTAAGTCATCAAAATTTGTGATTATATGATCTTCATCTCGTACATATTTCTTTAGCATTGACACATGGAAAATATTGTGTACTCCAACTAGGCTTGGTGGCAATGCTAGTCTATATGCACAATTTCCAACTCAATCCAAGATAGCGATTAAAAATTATAACCGTAAACTAAATCATCAATATCGTGGTTAAGTAATTATTATCTTAAAAGAAATATACTAATAATAATTAAATACATGTTTATAAATTAATAATTACTTTATCATTAGTGAAGTGTGAATTATGATTTAGATAATAAATTTAAAATATAAAGTAGGATTTAAATGGTTACATCACATGAATAATTTAATATTTAATATTGTTGAATTTTAATAGTGATGATATATGTGTGTGTGTATATATATATATATATATATATATATATATATATATATATTAGTCATTTAGTTGCATGCATTTCTACTCGAATAAAATTATACTTATGTATAATTTTAAGTTCTTGTTCAGATTAGGATAGTTGGTCACAACTATGAGTTCACTTACAAACTATCTAGGTTCGTATAATTATTTGAAATATTGTATTTTCCCTTGTTGGCAGCCCTGGTCGGCCTGAGCCAAGATTCGACCACCATGCAACGAGTGCGACCGGGATTAAGGAATTGACTCAATCCGACACAGGGCCACACCCTTTAAAATTACTATGCGGGAGTCTTGGTCGACTTGAGTATCTGACCACCGTGCGTCGGAATGCAACCAAAGTCGACTCAATTTTGAACAAGGCAGCACCCCCTGAAAGATTGAACACCTGCCCCCATGCCGAAAGGGGTGACAGGGTGCAATGGCGCAAGACGGCTCATTATGCACTTGTGATACCGTGAGGGTGAGTCAATGACAAATATTGGTAATTACAGGTCGTGGGCCACATAGTGTGTGTGCGCATGCATAGGGCCTCCCAGCATATAACGAGCTTGGCATAGGCTTATAATAACTAAAAGACTCTTGAAACGATTATAGGGATTTTATTGACTTGTTTCATTTAATTATGCGGCTTAGTGGATTTATCACTAATGTGAAATTGCCTCTGCAGGTGAGCAGCTTTGGACTGAAGAATAGAAGTGTGGTTGGTGGTTCTTTTACCAACCTAGGTATGGTGAATCGATAATAAATTGGACTTCCTTTTTACCCTCTTGTGTTATAATTGTAGCTACGAGAAACGGTCCGAGATTATTGGACGGTTATTAATATTCTAGACTTATTTCCAGTAAACAATTCATATTCTAGAATGATATGTTTACAATAAATTATATTTTTACGTAACACCCGGTCCGGTTCGGGCGGGTCGTTACAGTTTAGATGTATATTCACTCATTTATTTATTTATTTATTCATGATTATTTAGTTCTTTTTATTTAAATGTTTGTAGTATATGATGAATGCTTATGTGATTTTTTGTTATTATTATTGATATATTTACTTATTAATATTCATCATAATAATGTTTACTAAATTTTATTTATTTATTTAACTATTTGTTCATGCATGTATGTTATTATTTGTTTGTATTAATTATGTATTCCTTATTGGATAACTATGATATTATTATTATTATTCATGCTTAATTATTATTAACTATTTATTTATTTATTGAACAGTTATGTATGTATTTAATTAATAAATTATTTGTATGTTGACTAACATGGGCATATATATGATATTTACTCATGTTGAGCCATGTATGTATATAATATAATGATATTATTATTTTATAATTAGAGTATTATTATTGTCATGTATTTATTCATGTGTGTATTTATTTATTTATTGTTTGTTTATTTGTTATTTTCTGTATTATATCTCGATTTACGTGGTATATGTTTAAATGTAGGTTTATTTAGGAGTCTCATTTATTATGTATGATGTATTGATGATATTCGTACGTACCACGAACATGCATTATATAGAGATGTTAGTATTTTACTTAGCAGTGGATTTTGATATAATTTTCATAGTTCGAACTCGTCGTAGATGTGACGTCATGTTAGGAGCTTGGACCACAAGTCCGTTATGTAAAACCCGTGACTCGAGTCAGGGTTTTTATATTATGAACCAGTCTATTCGACCTTTATTTTCAGTTGGGTTAATTTCAGAATGCGTGTACCGAGCTGAGGCTGGTCTTATGATATGAACCATGAGAGTCATGTGTGCCCAAGTATATGATGATAACGATAGTTAGACAACAGTAGAATGAGTTATCAAAATATAAGAGAGTACGCCAAATTTTCTTTCTTTATTTTAATTAGATTGTAGAATTATCTTTAGGCCGAATAACACATTAGGACGTGTTATGGGCAGTTTAGGTGGGTTATTAGTTGTAGTGTGTATCATTGTAATGTTGTAATGTTATACACGCATACTCATTTTCTGAATTTTTAGAATTATTACTAGTTAGTATTATTTTTCTACAGCTAGAATCAAGTCAAGTTTTAATTACAAGACGACCATTCATTTTTTTACCGACCAATCGTTTTTCTCACCAACCATTCATTTTTCTCCCCAACCACTCATTTTCTCACGGACCACTCATGTTCTTCCCCCTTGACATCTATTTATTCCACACCTATTTTTTTCCCGTTTTATGCTCTATTCTATTGTGTATTATTTTATGACTTGCAGGGCTAATTAAGTGGCATTTTATTAGATACCACTTAACTGGGGCCATTTAGTCAAATAGCTTACCTGAGTAATAGCCTTCGTGAGGATGAGATCCCACAAGTATGTTTTCGAAAACAAGACCACCACAAGTTGACCGACTCGGGCACTCGTCTGTTTAAATCCCATTCCCAGACCTATATATAGTTTTATCAAGTTTTAGTAGTGAGAGCGAGAGATGGGAAAACTGACGCGTACGTCCTTTGAGCGAGATCACGTGTCAGTCAAAGTGGGCTTTGGATTAGTGAGTAAGTTTTCCTGATCCCGAGGGATGCTATCAAACTCCCATTTTGAGTTCCACACACTCAGAGAAACATGGAGGTTTACGGTACACTATTTAGCACAACGCATGTCTGGACTTGTGGTTCAAAAGGGTACTAAAGGCGATTGTTTGAGAGTACTCGGTCTTCATGCTCAAGGTCAGGAGAATTATGGAGGAAAGGAGAGGGCTTAGGATTACTACTAGTCCTGAGGGACCAAAAGATGAAATGAGAAATGTCAAGAGAGGCATCAGCAGCAGCAGAGTTAGTTAGTTCAGTATGCTACTGGGTACCGCAGCCCAATGCCTCCTCCGGTGGAGATTGCCCTTCAGAGAGTTCAAGAGAAGTATATGAATGTTTTCTTTCATATGAGAGTTTGCTCTCATAGCCAGTTTGATATTAGTTATATTTTTGCACCAGTAACACTCATTACTGACATATTTTTACAATATATGTAGGTGATGATCATGAGTAGAATGAGCCAGCTCTAGATGGAAGAGCAATGACATTTCTTGCATACACACATGTCAGATGATAACATGTTTAATATTTTGAGGATGAAGTAATGAAATGCAAAACAAGATGATATGATGTGAATTGTGAATAGAATGCACAGGTGGGTCGCGACCCAAAGATTAAAGTGATTAATACAATAAATTATAATTCCATGTGAATGAAAATATATGGTATATATATATATATATATATATTTGTATATGTTGAATTGATAGGGGCCGCCCTTAATTACACTTTTTAAGGAGATTCTGTCAATTTTATTTTTTTCGAAATTTTATATAATTTTATTGTAATTGTTGGTGGTATGTAAATTGGTTTTCATGTCATTCATGTAGTAGCATGCTAGGTTTATTTTTGTGCATTCATCCATGCATAGTGATAGACATCTTCCATCTCGAAACGCCAAGAGTAGATCCGCGGGGTTGGGTTCGGGTTAGCCTATCTAACCGAGACCAATGACATTTTGGTTTTGGTTTCCGAGCATGGAACCGGATTTGAGGTGTAACACGTTAGGACTCTTCTCAATTTGTATCACTATACTTTATTGTTGATATGATTTCCACATTGCAGTATATATTAAGTGTTTGTTTTATTGGACCCCGCTTATCACATGCCATTTAGACATGTATTTCACTTCCGTGATTAATAATAACCTCGAGGATGAGAACCCTTGACTCTGATTTCGAAAACATAAGATCCACCGCAAGTTGCCTTCGGGCCTACTATATAAATCCCTTCCCAGTACCTATATATGATTTTATCTTGATGTTTTCCAGTGAGATGTGAGACAGGGAAAAACCGACAACCACGCTACGCGAGCGGGCGCGTGTTAGCCAATGCGGGCTCTTAGATTTGGTGAGCAATCATTCCATTCTCGAGGGAATCCCGACAACTCCACCTTTCAGTTCCTTAAACCTCGGAGAAGTGTGGAGGTTTGCGAGTGACTGCAATGCAGCGCATGTCCTAGACTTGTGGTTTCGAAGGGTACTGAAGGTGCATGCCTGAGACGTACTCGGCTTCTATACTCAGGGCTAGGAGTGATGCAGAGTATGTAGAGAAGGCTGAAGGAAAGGGAAAAGAAATTGATGTTCCCATGCAAAAGATAGTTTTTAAAGTGAATGAGGCATGAGATAAGTGAGAGCGGGATTCTGTCGTTCTGAGGACGACGGCTCCTAATTAGCTCCCGTATGGGGGATTCTATGAAGGAGTATATAAATATTTACATTTAATAGGAGGGTCAGCTCTCCTGTTGCAGTTTGACTATTAGTTATTTTTTGGACTAGTAACACTTGTTATAGATGTTTTTCCTATTATATATGTAGGTTTCGTGATTCTGAATTAGCTTGGGGAGGGCAGATAAACACTACACACACTTGAACTCAACACAATTACTTTTTTTCATACTTGTATTTGTATTTAATGAGTTTTCTTGTATATTTAGTGATGTCTTCTATTATATTGATGCCAAGCGGATTATTTCGATCTATATTATTAATCGAGTCTTATATGACCAGCTAGCTTTATGACATGACTCAGACTCGATTCGCTGACATTTTCGGATCTAGTTCTTAGGTGAATTGAAATTAGGGTGTCACATCGAGTCTAGATAGAGCCGCTCCAACTCTTGGAATTGTGCCACTGACATGTCATTCGTTCGGTATTAGATATTAGCCAACTCTTTATTCTTTGTTGCCCGCACTACTCAATGGAAAATACTCTTGATGGAATGCATCTAGAAACTCATCTCATTGATTCTTCCCCAAAAATCTGCTCGCATGTATCTCGTATAGGTAGACTTCCACCATAGTTAACGCACCATGTAGTGCTCCAATCCCTTACTGTAACACCCCGTTTCGGCTCTTTCCGGTGAACCGGCCCGAGAAATGTCACCAGGCGTACCGAACCCGTTCAATGGCGGACCTACTGGGTTCGGTTCAGCCGACCCGGATCTGCCTCGACGGTCTCAAGATGGAGATGCAAACATGAAATGCATGGATGGGATGCAGTGGGTTCTAACGTAGGTCCTACATTGCATGCTACGATGTACATGTTCGAAGTAAGACAATACAACAAATGGGGAAGCAAAAGAAAATATATACTGTTTTATGAAAAATGCGGTAACACATAACAATCTACCATGACATTCAATCATTATCTCATTCCGTTTTTACCTCGAGCCAAGTCTGAACTCCAAGGCTCCTACTCATTCATATTTATCAGTTCGTTTCATAACAAGTAACTCACTACAAGCAAACATCATCAAAATTATCATTTACATAACAATAACACACCACATCATTATACGTTACGTTACGCGGCAGGTACATGCGTGCGCAGTTCCGTGCTGCTCCTCTGGCAGTCTTCACAGCTTTCATCACTCGCATTCCTCACCTACATATATAGAAAAACCATTGGCATTGAGTGTTACCAGCCGGAAAATAACTACATCAATTTGGTCGTGGCAGCAAACTCTCCTGTTGAATCAAACCATATACTTCCTCAAGAACTCTCATCAGGGTACATACGGAGCTGCCGCCCTCGGGTCGACAGT
>JAURVB010012798.1:0-44193 GCA_033002965.1 Piper betle
GACCGGAGTTGGCCTGTAAATCAACAAAAATCAATAGCAGAACTTGCAATAAAGAAAGAAAAGAGTAAATCCATCAAGCCCCTTCCTTCCCTTCACTCTCACAGCACCAACAAGGACAGGCTAGAGCAGCAAATCTTAGATGAGGCTCCCAGGCTGTGTTGGCGGCAAGACTTCAAGAGATCATCAGCGGGACAAGAACTAAGAGGAGAGGAACTTCTCCTCTCCTTGGCACGAACGCACTCCAGCAGCAGCACTTCAAGGCAGGGGCGGCCCCAAGGGAACAAGATGGCAGCGGCTCTGGCGAGGCAATTAGGATACGACGGGGACACTTCAAGGTATGTAATGGTAAGTGGGCTAGGGGTTGCTATGGCAAAGGCTCCTCCTTTTCTTTTTCTCTTTCTCTTTTTGTTTCTTCTTCTCTTGTTTTTTTGATTCAACGAGCTCCTTTTATTTCACGTAATTCTTTTATAGCACTCTTTCCTTTCACGTTTTTTTTTTATTCAACGAACCCCATTTCTTCACGTTAATGTAGTTTTTATAGAATTCTCCCTTATACAGTTCTTTATTACAACCATTGAATCCTCACCTGCCCAAGCATTTTTAGTTCCTTATTTTAAGCCTCCAAAATCCTCACCACCCATTTTTATCTTCTACTTTTCTTATCTTCTTCCTTGAATCTTGGAACCACCATGACTTTTTTATCTAAGGCGTAGAAATTATCCAAGTAACTGGATAAATACTATCCACTTAATTGAATAAGTACAAATTTTGTGCAAACATTTATCTATTTACCTATATAAGTTTTAAGTATTGAGACCCATTAAATTGCTCCAAATAAAAAATATAATTATATAAATAGTGACTTTATATATATATATATATATACATATAATATAACTCTAATTCTTTTATGGCTCCCTATTGCGGCGCATCGGTGTTAGACATTTGAAGTCTTTCAAAGAAAGCACCGATGGAGAATGACTAGTGGATATATGTAAGGTTGATGGGGTCTGCAATGTGCCAAGCTAGGTTGCGATTTGACCTACTCATAAGGTGAGCTAGCCTTAGTCGACTTTTTAACCAGATTCATCATAATTTAAAAACAAACAAATGGGCCAAATAAATACATAATTTAAGTGGGTCAGATTAGCCGAGTGGCCAATAGATCACAATAGAACTCGTCTTTAAGTTGTCCTGGATAAAAAATTAAAAAACTTTTTAAAAAACTCCAGAAATTAAAATTAGTATATACAATTAGGGGAGTTAGTGAAACTTTAAATCTATTTTATATTGCCAAAGTAAATTGACAGTAAAAATTATACTTCACTATAAATTTACTGTTAATGAGATTACACATATTAATAAATTTAAGTTATAAATCTAATGTGAATCTCTTATATATTTTATTTTTATGCCCACATACTTGTGAATCAGAATTTATATAAATAAGATGTGTGTAATCTAATTAACAGGGGCCGTAGCAAGGGCCTGAGCCAAGTCAAGGTTAGCACAGGTCAGACACGGTTGAGAACTAATATTGCGATACGAAACAAGCTGAAAGACGGGCCCATTCACATCTTGATTGAATTATATACGTATGAATATAATTTATACTTAAAAAATTAATTTTATTAACGTATTAATATAAATTTATAATTGAAATTCACTTGTATAATTGACATTGTCAGTTTCACGTCCCTTTCATCTCAGATTATGGATCGGTTAAAAAAAGAAATCTTTCGGTGCCGACCGAATCCACGCTGGATCCGACCAGACCCAAAAAGTAGGTACATCCAGCTCAATCGGTTTTAACGAACTCTTGCCCGGATTCCAACCATGATCACCGGACCCGCCTTGATCCGTCCGCCGCCGGCCGTGGGCGTCGCCGTCGCCGGGAGGTAACCGCATCTCTCCGATCATCCCCCTTCTTTTACTATCTTCTTAGCCATGGCTCATCAGAGTCGGTCGGGGTTCTCTCGTGCGCGTGTGTGTTATTTAAATGTTTTGAATTCAAGAATCGTGTATTATATATGTTCTCTATGTGGTGTGGCTGCATTCGTAGGTAGTAGTTAGTTTGGGATGCAATTGTTTTGTTATTAATGTCGGATCATGCGATTCTATGATCTTGTGTTCGTTATTGAGTTGGAATGATGGTTGTGCTTTATGAAGTATGACTGCATTTGTAGGTAGAAATTAGTTTAGGGTCCAATTTGTTCGTTAATAATGTTGGATTATACTGATTCTATGATCATGCATTTGTTTTTGAGTGGTAATCATATTTGTGTTCTATGTAGTATGGCTTCGTTTGTAGGCAGTAATTGTATTGTGTTCAATTTGGTTTGTTGTTGATGTTGAGCTGTGTGATTCTATGATCGCGTACTACTCATTATTGAGTCTGAATCATTTTTGTGTGTTGGTGTGGCTACATTAGTTGGGGTGAACTGTATGGTGTTAAACTTGTTCGTTGTTTGGGGTGAACTGTGTCTTACTATGATCATGAACTGGATATTGTGTCCAAATCATTTTTGTGGTGTATGTGGTATGGCTACATTTATAGGTAGTTATCGTATGGTGTTCAATTCGTTTGTTGTTAATGTTGAGCTTAACAATTCTGATCATGTACTTGTTGGTGCGTCCAAGTTATTTTTGTGCTTTATTTAGTATGGCTTCAACTGTGGGCAGTAATAGTGTGGGGATAAACTTGTTTGTTGTTAATTGTGAACTGTTTGTTTCTATGATCAAGTATTCGTTATTGTGTGGAAATCATATTTGTGTTCGATGTGGTATGGCTTCATTTTTAAGTAGTAAAAATTATGGTGTTTTTGTTTGTTGTTAATGGTGAACTGTGTGATTCAATGATCATACACTTGTTATTGTGTCGAAATCATATTTGTGTTCTATGTGGCACATGGCTTCATATAGAGGTAGTAGTAGTAGTAGGTTTACATTTGTATATGTTATTGTGCCATAATCATATTTGTGTTATATATGGTATGGTTTCATTTGTAGGTAATGGCAGCTGGCATTACATTTTTTGTTTTTTATGTCAAGCTATTGATTCTATGATCATGTATTTGTTCTCCTGTCAAAATCATATTTGTGTTATATGTGGTATGGCTTCATTTGTAGTAGTAATAGTATAGAGCTAAATTTCCTTGTTTTTTGTGTCAAATTATGCAGTTCTATAATGATCATGTATTTATTATTGGGTGGAAATGATATTCGTGTTCTTTGGGATATGGTTTCATTTTAAATAAGTATTGGCATTTGTGTATGTGAGTAACTTATTGAGATATTTTGATGAATCAATATGGGATGGATTCATTTCATTGGTATTTAGAGATGCATACTTATTATAAGCTAGAGAGTTCATTTTTGGAAATGTTCCTGTGCCTGCTAATGCATGAAATGTCATAGTGTCATTTCCAGCCATAAATGATGTTTATGTTCTGTGGAATAGTGGGCTTTTTATGGAAAAATACTTACATTGCGAGATAAAGGGATAACAACATAACATTTTTTATCCAATTCTAAGGTGCAGTCATTTCTTTGTGGCATAGAGGAGCACAAGAAACCGGCTGGCCTAGGATATCTTCTTTCTTGGCAGAGTGTTTGTTCGTCCTCCTTTCCCCAGTCTAAACTAAAGCATGAAACTGTAACTTTGACAGTGGTGCCTACCAGAAAAAGGTCGTCATACTACCTTCTCCTTGGTAAAAAGGTGATACACTGATAATGAGACATTCTTCTTTAATTCAATGAAATATCAAAGCAAATGTTGACTAGAAACACAAAAGGAATAATAGTTGTCAACTTTCGGAAAATGGATTATTTTTGCTATGTGAAGCCTCACCACCATTTTTGGAATGATGACAACTTGAGAAAATTTGTCATTTCCATGAAAGGCTTAGTGCATTTTGTTTAAATGACGCTTTAACATTTGAAGGGATGAAAAGCTGGCTAGGGACATTAAAGGTCTGGAATGGCCTGTGTTTGTGGTCTTATATTGCTTTCAATGCGATTGTGTATACTGCATAGTTTTGAAAACATCAACCAGAAAATATAAATAAGATTTGGTGGAAGACAATATCTTAATGATTAGTTTTTTTCTTTTTCTTTTGAAAGAAAGAGGCGATGTATTTATGCAGAGATAAAGACTACATTGATGTTGGAGTCCAATAAAGTCAATGAGTGTCAGATATTAAGGGAAGGCATTACGTAGTTGTTGGATCTCTAGCCTTTGTCTCAATCAATTATCTTGCAACATAATTTAATAACATCTCTTATTTTATCACTCATTTTTCTTATTATTCCATTCAATCAAGCAAATCGTCCATATACATGATGGAAGGCATCTTTTGGGAGAAGAAAGAATTATTTGCGGCCAGGGCTCAAATTAATGTGGTACTGTTGTTTGCATATAGATATGTGGTACTGTTATTTGTCAGCATTGACTACAGGGGGCTGAGAGAGAGTGTTTAGACATCTTAAATGTAATTGTTCACAGTCTTTGGAAGTGGATGGATCTGTTTTGAAGATCATAGTAACTTTTCAGTGTTTCTTCTTTAAACAAACAGTTATGGATTTTGGCTTTTGTACACATTTTTTCTTCAACCCAAAATATAATCCTGTCTTGTTTTTCTTTAAACAAACAGTTATGGTTTTTGGTTTTTGTACACATTTTTTCTTCAACCCAAAATATAATCCTGTCTTGTTTTCATTCAACAGGAAAGGAAGAGAAGCAGGGGTCATTTTAAAAACTTTTGCCAGTTTTGCTCAAGTTCGGATTTGCTAATCCGACGTGGTCAACAAGAAGGAAGATGCTCTCTGTTTATCTTTATATTCCAAATATTATTGGTGAGTTTATTGAGTTTTTTTCATGTCATTATTTTTTCAAGTTTCTTAATTGGATTTTTTGTGAAGCATGTTATTTGATCTTGGATAAATGAATTAACTCTATAAATGTAAGAAATTTTAGTTGATGGACTTGAACCAACTATTTCCCTTTTAAACTGATTTCTTTTATGTAATGATTTGATTTATTTTTAGTGAACAAAATGATCGAGTCCAATAATTTGAATGATTTGATAGATATGAATATAGAGCACCATGTTCTGATGTATGAATCATTTATAACGAATTGTTCTTAAAGTATGGGGATAAATCTGTCACTTAGCTTAACTTCATTTTCACAGATATTACAACTAAAACAAACCTCAATCTAATTAAATCATAGTGAAAAAAATGTAAGAATTGAAGAATTGCTAGTCAGAATTTTCAATTCGTTGGAATAAGTAGTGTGTTTCATTGATTACTCCACATAACTAGTATTTGCGGACTACCAAAACCGTTAGTAGTACTTCTGATCATATTCTATATATTTAGTGATAATTTGTTGTTTAATTTCCTAATTTCTTTGGATTCTGGGTGGGTAATTTTGGAAAAATAGTTTATATGTAACACCCCAATCCGGTTCACCTGACTGAATCGGAATGAGGAATTATTTGAACACCATTTCACATTAAAAACATGCAGCTACTTTGAACATAAAATAGGTCCTTGGAATGAAAAACCTATTCGAGGTGGTAAATGAAAAAGGCTAAATGATGAACACAAAGACGCCCAAAAATTCGTGAATAGTAAATGATGTGCATAACAAGATATCCAGGTTTGGGACTTACTAAAGAGGGAATTATATACGAGGGAATTCTCATTTACAAGGGAACCTCACATTTTTACAAAAAATCTGATAGAATTTTCCTTGTGAATAGGACGTTGGGAAAGATTTCACGATCTACTATAATATAGTAAACCATTGGAACTAACATTATTTTACTCGTCACGTTCTAAGATTCTGGGACCCGGAGAAACTTGCACAACCTCGTTAGACTGGCATACCATACCCGGGAGTATTCCACTTGCAAAACAAAGTTAGTATAATAAACAAGACAAAATAATTCCCAAATTTCTCCATCCCATAGCACCACACAAAAAAATGGGAGTCTAACTCCATACATGTTTCAAATCACCACTTAAATCCATAAGTACATACATACTCATCAAATATTAGTCATCCACCAAAACACAACCACAATCAAAAGGCATGCGCCAACGCCACATCAACCATGTCCGATTTGGACATTTATGTAGGCTAACGCTAAGGATCTTCACCTACATACATAATGCAAAAACATGTCAATAATCAGTGATTACCGGTTCCAAAATAACTAATAAGGAAAAGTGATCAAATCTTGCAAATGGGCATGAGAATACCCATAGAATTATATCAAATACGCTCCAACAGAATATCTCACAAGGGCATAAGCGAAAGGCCGCCCAATTAAATGATCGGAAGCAACCTTTAAACATACATAACATAATATTAGTGTAGGAATTATTTATCGGCAGAATCATAACAATCATACATGCATAAAAGCCCTCCTCCTCCATCATGCTCTAATGACATTCCAGCTCGGAAAATAACCCTATGGTCATGTCCCACACATCCGGATATGAGTTGTTTCCAACAATACCCTCTCTTGCACATTGTCCAGGGGGAGCACGTGGTGCACGTGCTATACATAATTCCTAACGTCACTCAAACGATGTAAACAAAACACACACACACACACACACACACACACACACACACACACACACACACACACACACATATATATATATATATATATATATATAGGGAGAGAATTTCATATAATATGCCCCAAAACGACTTTGATGTGGATTTTGATTTTTGATTTTCACGTCAAGGGATCTTATCTTTAAAGTTTTATTAATCGCCGATTAAACAGGTGAAAGTCACCCAAGGTAAGTAGGATCTAATAAAACGTTACCGACCTTGTCCTACAATTAAAAAATCCGATAACAAACATTCATAAGGTTCCAAGTAGTAGATGAAGTATAGAGAAGTCCTAACGGACCTGGTGAAGCGAACTCCTTGTCCTATATGGGCAAGCTCATCTGCGAATGGCCTGACATGCAACAATTCTATTCAAACTCTACATCATGATGACATGCATGAAATAAAATGCATGACACTAATCTACTCAATACATATACAATAATAACAAATATAACTCATAACATGGCATAACAAGGTTGTCCACACATGAAATGTTGTCCATCATTCACTATACATGTAACTCACATAGCATCACTTAGTCCATCATCAACATGATAACCAAAAGGTCTAAATTAGAGATACGTTATCCAACATATTTCAGGAGACATGTGTATTTGGTTTTTACACGGATTTATGGGGTTTGGACGCCTTAGAGAAATTCTTAAAGTTAAGGTTTTAGATATGAAATTCTGAAAATTTGAACATGCAATCTGAGGTTGAGGATTTTATTACTTATCCAAACAAGTTCCATTGGATCTAAAGTTTGAGCATGTTATCTATTACAGATTAGGATGCATACACATAAATTTTTACACGAAATTAAGGTGTGTAGACTATCTGCAAATTCAGATTTTAGAAATTAAGTTATAAATCTGACTATCTGTAAATCTACTCACATAGGCCATGATGATGAATTTTGTTAGCCAATGAAATGAAATCTAAATGCTCTGAAATTTTATGGAATTTTATCTGACATTAGAAATTACTTCATTGTAAATTTCCAAGTGAAAATTCCACTGTTTGACTGATCAAACAATTTATTAAAAATCTTTTCTTAGTTATGTAATTCCAATAACAGTTCTGCACGATCTAATAACTTCTACTTAGTCCAACCCCTAAATGTTAACCAATTTTACTGAAAATTTAGGTAATCAATCTTATCATATAGAAAGTCATTTCTAGAAGGATTTAGTGAAAAATGATATCTCTAACTCCTTCAACTTAATTATTGAACCTAACCCTGTGTAACGACTCGGCCCAAAGTGCAACGTAATGAGCCTAAGTCATTTCTTTAAAATGGTTAACCCAAGTTAAAGATCCATAGTCCATTCCCACTTATAAACAAGATCTTCTCTTAGTAAGTATTAGATGTGGGACTAAGTTGAGGGATCTCACAATCTACCCACCTTAGGAAATTTCGTCCTCGAAATTCCTACCCTTGGCCCGTTGCTAGCCCCATCCTACGACCTCTAGCCCCATCCTACGACCTTATTTTGGCCTGTGACCGGCAGGCTAACTACTAACGCCCCTAGTCCAGTAGTCCAGCCCACTATGTAACCAGGTTGCTCTGATACCATTTATAACGACCCAGCCCAAAGTGTAATGTAATGAGCCTAAATCATTTCTTTAAAATGGTTAACCCAAGTTAAAGATCTATAGTCTATTCCTACTTATAAACAGGTTCTTCTCCCAGTAGGTATTAGATGTGGGACTAAGTTGAGGGATCTCACACCTTGAAACTTGGTATACTATATTACAAACTTGTAAGTTTAAAATATTGGATTTTATTAATTATTTAAATGAATACTGATTAATCCCAAATTTTAGTATATTTTAGGTTGAATAAGGGAGAGTCTCTTAAAGAATTTATAGATTATATTACTCACGTTTGCCTCCTTACCCAAATTTCTAACCCAGCCAAGCAGTTCTAGAATTACAAATTACAGTTTTCTACACCTAAGTTCTCCATTTTAGTTTTGTTTGTAGGATTTGTTTTGCATTTGTTCATGCCAGGTGTTTTACATCTACTTGCCTGACTAACTTTGACCTTAATGTGGCTTGCATGTGAAAAAAAACCCAACAAAATAATCAGAAAAACATGTGGCTCCTTTCAATAGAGGCGACAACCATGCCCTTAAGAAGCATAAGTGGAATTTTTTAAAAGTTCTATATACCTAGTCAAAATTGTTTGCCATTTTTCAGAATGTGATTGTGTACGCATCATGAATGTTTTGGTTGTCTGCTTTCGCCCTTTCTTGTCTCTTGCATTTTGGTATTCTAATGCTGACTTGCAGAATTGCAGCTATTTTTTTAAAAAAATCTCTTGTTAGATTGTTTGCTTGTATAAGTTAAACTTTACATCGCTTTGTGATCCAATGTTAGAGAGAAGAAAGCTTTGTGATCCAATGTTAGAGAGAAGAAAGTTCAGAACTGATATTTTACTTTTGATGCAGGATATGTAAGGGTTTTTATGAATTGCATTGCATTTGGTTGCTGCTCTTTCAACAAAAAGCTTTTTATATTTTTCTACTTCATAAGGTATGCGATAAATCAGCTGCACTAAAATTCTGTCCTTTTGGGAATTAAATTTTGATTTCCTTTTAAATGAACTTATCTTTATTTCAGCTTTGTTTTAGATGGGGTTGATGGTTGGCTTGCTCGCAAATTCAACCAAGGTTTGAAATAACTATTCACTTTGCATTTCTAATTTACTAAAAAAATTATGTGTTGCAAAGCAGAATAGTGTGGAGTAATTTTGAGTTGTGAAGTCGTGATAGCCCATAAATTTCTTATAACTTCATTGTTAATCTAAGTAAATGTCAAATGCACAAGGTGGTATTGATGAAGCTTTATCTTTAGGGCTTGAACCTTTACTCATAGGTTCGTTGACTTGACTTGCTAGGCTTGAGGTTTTGAATATTGAAGCCTTTGCTGGTTGGTTATTAAGGTCAAATGCTTTTATTTTCCTGATATTGCAATAAAATGAAGTGGGTACCTGTATGGAGCTATTATCTTTTTGTACTGTTTCTGTTACTTTGTTGTGGAGAATAACTTGGTACTTTTTATACCTTTAGTTGAACCTGTGAATATTCTCACATTTCATCTGAAGTTTTTGACTGTAATAGCTGGCTATTTAATAGTTTATCTCATTGGAAAGAGATGAGAAGTTGGCAATCTTAAATCTGGTGAGATAAGTGGCCTGTGATACATGACGTTGATGCTGACTTATAGGTAGAAAAACAAAGTTATTTATGTGATTGCTTCACACAATTATCTTAGTCCAAAGGTGGTAGAATATTTTATTGAATACATAATTGTGTCCTTTTGCAAATAAACATATAATTGTTTGTGTAGTGGCAGTGAAAATGAAGACGTTTTATTCCATAGCAGTGCATGAAGTTGCACACATTTGGAGTCCTAACTGTTTAATGTATAAAACACGGTTCACTCTTGGCAATTGTAAATCCACATGTATCCATCCAGCTGAGAGTCAACACGGACATCTGGCTAAAGTATATTTATAGGATTTGATGATGTAGAATTCTAATTTAGGTGTATTGGTGAAATAAAGGAGTGTTTCTATTTTATTGAATGCAGACTTTATTTGTTTGCAATGACCATAATAAATACCACATGGTAAATTAATTAAAAATGGATTCAATTATATGAAATCTAATATAGCTTTATTTTTTTGCTGTAACAAATATATTCTGTGAATTTGTTAGTTTTTATATTAAAATATAGTAAACATCTGACAGTATATATGATCTTCAGTATCAACATTTGGAGCCGTGCTGGACATGGTTACCGATAGGTGCGCATCTGATAACCTTTTTGTTATTTGAAAAAGAATTATGAGAACTGTTTGATAATTGTGCTCATGTTATGTGGCAGTTGCTTTGACACATGTTTAATTACTTCATTTTGTTTGTTTTTTTTTGTCTGCCAGGGTTAGCACCGCTTGTCTTCTAGTAGTCCTGTCTCAATTCTATAGGTATTTTCTCTAGGGAATTCTTTTCGGTTCTGCTGATTATCATCTAGCTAAGTTTATATCTGGTTTTGCAGTCCAGGCTTGATTTTCTTGTCACTTCTAGCTCTCGATATCGCTAGTCATTGGCTGCAAATGTACAGGTTTGACGTTCTTTGAATATTTTGTTTGGCTTATATTCTTCAGTAATCATCAACTCGTAGCTATGTTTTAGTAGTTTTAAATGTTATCAATGGGATGTTTCGGAGTCCCATCTTTGGTTAGTGGGTTATTTGAATGATAAATGATGCCTCATTGTCACTGTTTGTACTGCATAGGTTTGTTATTATATGAATTGATACTACCAACCTCGTAATGTCAAATTGTATGTTACTTTGGAAAATCATTAATGGCACTTTTTAAATTTTTATGACGCTTCAGACAGCTTGTTTGCACTTGTAAATTACATTGTTATTGGTGGCTGCAGTACGTTTCTTTCGGGCAAGGCTAGCCACAAAGATGTAAAGGACAGTTCAAGCTGGCTGTTTAAATTATATTATGGCAACCGCTTGTTTATGGCCTACTGCTGTGTGGGAACTGAGGCAATGTTTTTGTTCTGACTATTTACATAACTTTTTACTGATTTGAAAAAATTCGCTTGTTATCATTGAAGATGCCAATTGAGTATGTTGCCTGCAGGTTTTATACATAATACTTTACTTTCTGGGGAAGACATATTCTGACAGTGTGCTTGAGGTTAAACCTTGTCCCACACCAATTCATATGGTTTCTCACATTTGTGCCACAGAAAACATGCTCTTATTTGGTTAATTTTTTAGGTGATTATGATCGCTATGAAGGAGAAATCATTCATCTCTATTCTAACTGCTCTATCTCTATGTGGCTGGGCAATCAAGCAGGCAATCAATTTGATACAGGTAGAATCGGTTCAATTCTAGTCATTAAATACGAGAAAATTTTATTGTATGATGCACTTTGTACGATTTTTATTTATTTTGCATATCGCAAATATAAGCGCGTAACATGTATGTGTACCTCATCCACGTGGGTGGTGTTTGTTGCTGCACATATTCGTTGTTTGTAGATAGGTGTTGGATAGTTAAGGAAGATGATGCATTACGAGTATATATCCCAGCTATTCTGGATGAGCATCATCGAGTTTGCATCACTAATTGACTGTCACATTAATAAGATGTCACAGGACCATGTAAAAAACACATGGAAACCATCTGAAGAGGAGAAAATTAGGTGAAATTCAGCAAGATTGTCATCATTTATGTTTCCATTTTGAGATATTGTTCCAACTTCCATGTTGTCATTGACGTGTTATCTTTTTATCACAAAATTTTTAATTATGCATGAAAAAATGCATTGGATCATGAAGAAAAGTGTTCTCTTGATTGCTTTTTGAGGTTGCCTCAATCTGATACTTTGGGTCCTGGCCGGAGGAGCCTAGGATTATGCAAAAAAAAAGGCTTCCATGTATACTTATTAAAATTATTATATATATCTATAACTGAGATATCATGATTACAGTGCAGTTGATTCTGACTTAAATATTGGTTGCTATGAACTTGTCGTAAACCGTGTTGATATTGCGAAACGTCTCCTCAGTCATATGTTTGCTTCAATAATGTTTAGATGAAGAACGCCGCAGATGTTTGTGTGGCTTATGATATGACGAGAAGGGACAGACCATGAAGTGCTTTCCAAAATCCTGTGGCGGGTATTGTCTATAGCAAATTTGAACGGTTTCGAGTAAAATTTTGCTGCTGTTGTAGCCACTTGAGGTACAACAATCATTGGCTTTTCATGTAATGACTTGACTTTCATGCAAAACTAAGATGTCTGATGCTCCTTACTGACAATCTTAATAGTGTCCTCTGCTTTAACATCTTCAAAAAGTTAGTCCATACTCAATATTTATCGACGTAAGATTTAATATATTGGTAGAGATAAAATTAATGATCTTCAACTTAGTTAATTATTTTTGAAGATATGATTAAGCCCTAGTTTAAACTTATTGAAAGGCGGGTAGCTTCAGTGTGATTTGAAAGGCGGGGTTTTTAATTAGCTAAAACCCGGCTAATTTATGCTAATGGTCTATTCACTTGGATACATTCTACTTTATTCATAAAATAGTTTTGATTTTCAAGTGGTGGCCATTAATATTGCCTTAGCCAGGCGAAGACTTTGAATAAATGATGAATTATGGGCATTTGTACGCATAGTTTTTTAATTGCTCTATCGGTGACATGGGGGATTTTTAAGTAGTATGAGGTATATTTAGTTCAACCCGGTCAAAATGGGTTGGACCATTTCCTAAAATTATAAATAAAATATATCATTAAATGTTAAAAATGTATTTTGTGATCAATATTGTATTAAATATTGATTAAAATATTGAAAATTTCAACAAAAAATTGAATTTTGTGAAAATTTCATTTTAAAAACCAGGTATTGACAAATGATACAAAAGTTTAAACTATACAGATTTAAAGGTAATATGTAGTATACCAGGTACAAATAAGTGGTACATTACGGTATTTAAAATTATGTCGTGCATCAATTTTAAGGCTATCTAAGCAAGTCAAGCTCTTCTAACTCACGTACTGGGCTTGACGAGTTGATAATTATTTTCATAATCTTTTGATAAATAACTTGAACTCCTACTTTGACCAATCGGCCAGCTGATTCCAAACAATGATAATCGGCCGGAGTCCTTTTTTTAAGACAAAAAAGGCTTATTTGATATATGCATTTATTAATTAACTATTTCAAATTAGATGGGTATTTTGGTAAATATGGACCCCTAATAATATCTTATGCGATACACCGGTACAACTAGGTGGTACGCTATGGTATTTAAAACTATGTCATGCATCAATTTTAAGAGTGTATAAGCAAGTCAAGCTCTTTCTACTCATGTAGTATGCTTGACGAGTTGATAACTTTTTTAATAATCTTGTGATAAATTAATTGGAACTCCTACTTCGACCAGTCAACTAGCTGAATCCAAACAACTAGAAAAGGTGGGAATTATTTTTTAAAGACAAAAAAGATGTTTTGATATGTTTTTATTAATTAACTATTTAAATTAGATGGGTATTTTGGTAACGATGGATCCCTAATAATCACATCGCCTTATTCTTCTTTCTACCTTGCACTGCCACCTCTAACAAAACGTTACTTCTGAAGCATTGATGCATGCTTGGAGTTTTAGAAGTATTACTAATACAACAGCACACAACGAGGAAAGTAGAAATGCTACAAACAACCAGAAAAATATAACCTTGGGCAGCTGAAGGCTTCTAAGCAATCTTGATGCTTTTAACCATGCAAGGATATATATATATATATACTAAAATGGTCGATGAGGTGAATAAGCAAAAAGACTTGAAAAAATTAAATGGTTGATGAGGTGAATGAGAAAAAAAGTATTCTGATAAAATTTTGCTTGGGTTTTTTGTATCCTAAGGCATCACTTGTAGTGCTAAGGTAAAAATATAATGCAAGTTCAGTTCAAAATCATAGATTGCTTCAAGTTCTAGTGGGAGAATATCTTGGAATACATACATGAAATGCATTTGAGTTGGTCCAAATTTTTATATAATTCAAACCTCTTTTAATTTATGGGAAGCTGCCTTTGTTTTCCGAAGCATTCCTGGCAACTGAAGTCTTATCGTTTCCCTTTGTATTAGAGTTACTTTTTTACCCTATCATCAAGCAATTTTAATTATTTTAGCACCGGAGCACATTTTTAGGTGCAAACATTAGCGAGACTTGAAATGCATAGCACAACTTCATCTTTATTTACAAAATTAATCACAACCACTTATTTGAATCAACTTCAGAAGATGATAAATAATCTTCTATATGTGGATCTGCATATTGAAATACCATGCATTCCAAATACTAAAATAATTAAAGTACCTCATTTCAAATAAAATAAAATTCATCAATAACTCGATCATCGCGTGGGTCTTATGTAATTATTAAGTAAGCATGAAAAAACACAACAAAGTCCATCACAAAGTTGCTCTACACATCCATAAAAAAAGTACTTTGATCTATTTAATGTCGTTTAGAATGATGTTTTATCTCGGAAAATCATCAATTTATCATATTTATCCGAGCTCTCAATACTTCCGATATTTGGATTAATATTTTTTTGGCCTCCAGGCTGCGTACATCTGCAAATCTAAATTATTGATTTTTATATTATTTTGATCCTATTCAGTACCTTTTTAGATAATATATTATGGACTTGGATTCTCGTGGTTGACTAATATTGCGGATTATATTTTGGAGATAACAACTTCTACTAGTAGGGATGAGCATATTTGGATGAAAACAAACTAAAACCAAACCAAATCAAATAAGCAATTCGGTTCAGTTTTGAGCAAGTTTGGTTCGGTTATTTTGGTTTGGAACTGAACTAAACCAAGCTTAAATAATCAAACACTAGTGGAAAACACATTTTTGTTGATAAAAAGCCTAGTTTCGGAGATAAAAAGGTGTATGTCACTGAAAATTTTGGTGCCAAATCCTCCACAGCTAATTTAATATAGTATCCACACAATAAGAAATTCTCACCGAAATATTTTGGTGACGAATTATCACTAAATTCCGGTAACAAAATGGTATTAGAAGTCACTAAAATATGATGGCATAAATAAGTAGTTAAAATTTGTCATGGGTGACAAACCGGTGACAATTAAATTTTTTTTTAAAAAAAAGTGGGATTGCGACCTTCACACACCACGTGGTGCGCGTGAGCTGCTATCCACTGGTGGGGTTGGCGAAGGGGACAAATAAACGAGGACACCAATATTTCAGTGACTTTTTGCTGGAAATTTTTTTTGTTACAAATTTCAGTAAAAGTTTGGAGACAAATTTGTCACAGAAAATTTTTGTGATAAAATATCAGTTATAGACCTTTTTCCACCAATAAAAATAACCGAAATTCTATAAAAAAATATTATAAAATGTATATTTTATATTAATTATTATAAAATTATAATAATTTTATGATATTTTTATTTTTTAATATGATATGTATTTAGAATTACTTATTAAATAATTATTTTCACTAAAATAATGATATAAATTGGATTAAATTATTAAATAAATCGCGGACATGAACAGTCAAAGGCCCAACATCAATCTATTAACTTTATTTTATTTATGGGATCTGCTTGGTTGATTATTAATCAAAGAGTAGTCGGAGAAACTTGATACCAACACAACGAATTTTATGTAGACGTTAGCTTTCCCCTAGCTAGGCACTAGCCAGGCTGGGGAATAGGAAAAGAGTTTTCTTTCCACATGCCTGACAAACCCATACCGGTCCCGTACTCGAGCCACTATGCCCTACCAAGTGGTTGCCGGGAAGATGAATCAACCTGCCAGACCATGTAATTTGTAGTCACAATGTTGACAGACCAAGTCTGCCATGCAGTCACTTATTTTTTATTAAGCTAAGCCTATATATTTATTACATGTATCAATGTTGTTGAGGTTAATTATGATTAGGGTTATTAATTGAGCAAGCCAGCTAGTGAGCATTTGGCGTTTGGCTCGGTTCTACTCAATTCGAAACTCGACATTTAAATACTTGAGTTCGAACTCGACTCAAACTCGAATCCTTTAAGCCGAGTTTGAACAAGGTAATGTTCGACTCGACTCGACTCAGTCATAATGCAAACTCAACTCGATAAAATAATATCATAATATAGTCTTTATATTATATATATATATATATATATATATATATATATATATATATATATAAGTCTAATTGTAACTAGTTATACTTATTTATATACAAGATAATAACAAGTAGTGAGATAGCTTAGATGAAATGTATTCAAATTGAAGATCTGAAAGACTGTATTTTTCTTAAGTGAGTTACTTTCCATTTTATAATCGAGTTATTTTCGAATTCACGAACAAGTTGGGTTTGAGCTCATCAAAATTATGCTTTGATACCGTCAAAATTATATATATTTGGCCTTACCTTTTCAATTAACTAGGCTCTGGTACCATCATTAGGAATTGCCTAATATACTCATGCACTAAGTCATCCCTTGAGTTAGATTATGCTATTGAGTAAGATTACGCTAGAGCCTTCTGCTGAATCAGAGGCTTTGAAAAATATTGCTCATTGAAAGAACTCACAAATTCTTATCAAGTAAGAGATGTGAACTCCTATCGATTATAGGTTGAATTTATAATATATTGCCACCAATGATAAGCTTCCTCCTGAAGTATAGTGATAGGCAATCTGGTCTTATGATGAGGTGTTTGCATGACCCGAGTGCTTGATTACAAGCATTTAAAACGTGATTACAAGCATTTAAAACGTGATTACACATAGTGCTTTCAGTTGCAGGAAAGTTTGAACTGGTCTTGTGTCTTGGTCAGACTCAGAACATCACTCTTAGCCTTCTTCTCCCTTCTAAAACTCTATATTTGTTGTCTTCCTTCTCTCCACCGATTTACCTGCCGTCCCTGATCTATCATCCATGGCAGAGAAGGTAAGAGATTGTTCTAATATGTTTTTGGTTTTGTGTGCTGTTTTCATACGTTAATAACCAGTTATGAGCTACTCTTATGGATCAATCGCAAGTGTTGTCTTGTATAAATCTTTCTCTTTTGTAGGTCTATGAGAGTTTCCAATTATAATTTGATGGTTCTTTTGTAGAGCTAGTCATTTTTCCTCGTTCGAAGCTTATGGGGTTGGTAATGTGGTGATTGTTATTCGTTGGGAACTGTTCAGTGCTTATTTGATTCTAGTATTGCTAAATTTAAATAGCTAGCACAGTTAGATGACCGGTAATGACTCTCCTCTTTCCGATTATAATTTGATGGTTCTTTAGTTGAGCTACTCTTGTTTCCTCGTTTGAAGATTATGGGCTTAGTAATTGTTGGGCTTACGAGCTTAGTAATTGTTGGCACCAATGGGCCCCTTTAAAAAGACTTGAAATAGGTGTTACGAACCTCTCTTAATTTAAAAATAACCTTTCTTAATCTAAAAACTAGTTCAAAGAATAAAATTTTCTCATTAACATATATATAAGTCATTGACAACAACAACGACCGATGTGGGACAAACCTAACAATAATATAGTGGTTGTTATTAGTTGAGAACTGTTCTGTGCATATTTAATTCTAGAATTGCTATATTGAAATAGCTAGCATGGTAAAATGACTAGTAATGACTCTCTGCTCTCTCCATCTTGTTGCTGTTGCGTTCAATTACTTTCAGAAAATCTCGACGATCAACTTGGAAGTTGATCTAGATTGTAGCTACTGATTCTAGAAGATCACTAAAACACTCAAGAAATATCCAGGTCAGCAACCCATCCCCATTTGGTGGTCTTTCCTCCTAATCATCCCAACTATTTTGTTCATCATTGAGTGTATTTCACTTACATATGAAGGATAATAACCTGAGTGGTTTATTGAATTTGACAACAGAAATCCAAACTCAGATCCTCAACCATGAGAAAAAGATGGTCACCATATCCGGGCCCTTCAACCCGGAAAAGCTCATGAAGTGCATTTGTTGCAAGGCCGGGAAATACATCAAGAGCTACATGATTGTCATTGTCTTGCCACCGCCCCCGCCACTGCCCTCGCCACCGCCCCCGCCACGCCCCGCCCCACCCCGCCCCCCGCCCCAGCTCTGCAGATGCTGGCACGGATGGGCAGCGCATCCTTGCCCGGCCCCCATCTGTGTTTGTTTATGCTTTGAAGGTTATAAGGCCGTTCCGTGGTCGAGCCCCTATGCCCCACCTTGTGGTTGCCACGGAGAAGAATCAACCTGCCGGACCATGTAATTTGTAGTCACAATGTTGACAGACCAAGCATGACATGCAGTCACTCGTTTTTTTATTAAGCTAAGCCTATTATATCTATTATATGTATCAATGTTGTTGAGGTTAATTGTGATGACCAATACGAAGATTGGACCGATGTGAATAGGCCACCAACCAACCTTGTGGGGAAGCAATTCGTACCAACAATAAATAAACGACTTGACTGCTCCACTTTGTTTGTTTGATGGTTGGGTTTATTCATTGTGGGAACCATGACAGAATTATGTTCCTTTTCATGTGTTTAATCATCTAGAAATCTTCGAGATTAAGCTCGTTACAATGAGTTGGTGGTGCTATGATTGGCTCGTGGGTGGTGTTCAATCGGATACTTTTCATGGCCATGTTTGGTAGTCTGTTTTAATCTTTTGAGGTCCAAATCAGTCCATTATTTCATTAACAAAATACTAGTCTCGAACGGTATTATTGTTTTCGTCATTGTTTGTTTGCGTAGTACTATCGACCGACATGTCACACCGAGGTACCATTGATGTTTGAGTGACGAATTATATTTTGCCTCCGCCAGTCCCACTGCATTAAACATCTTTCTTATGATAGTTTCTCCCAGCCATTTTTTTATTTTAATGTAACGACTAGTTGATAACAAATTGTAAAGTTTTCAAAACAATAATCAAATAAAAATCTGGTCTGGCCTAGTATCTCTCATTATCTCCAATTTTATGAGTTTACGTCCTCAAAAATCACTTTAAAAAATATTTACGAGAATTAAAATTGTCTGATTTTTCATTTTGAAATAAATGAGGATGCTCTTTCTTCATGATACTTTGATTGAAAGTATTATCTACTTCCTCCTCCCTATTGACATCCAAATAAGTTTAGAGAGAGAATCATCGACCTCTCTACACATTTTCATCCCAAAAATCACTTAAAATAAAATAATTACGAGAATTTAAATTAATTCATTCCTCGTCTTGAAATTATTGACGATACTCTTTCTTCACGGTCTCTTCCTTTTCCCATGAAACTTCTTCGTACCCTTAATTTATTTTGACTAAAGATATTGTCTACCTCATCTCCCCTATTGATGTCCAAACTAGTTTAGAGACTGAGAGATAAATCAACCTCTCTCTACACTTATATACTAATTGGCATAATTAAAAAAATATATTTTCGTTATTATACTTAATGAATTAAATCCTAACATGACTGGAATTATCTAAATGGAATGCCTACTTCTTAATACTACCTTAATTAAAGTTATACATCTTCAAAACACCTTTTAAATTCTATTATTTACCATAAATTTGTCATATTAAAATACTCCTATTTTATTCACTGGTAAAAAGTCAATTCTACACATCCATGCTATTGTACAATAACTTATTCATAGGGTAAACATGAAATAGTCACATCTTATTCTCTAGAACTCCATTTTATTTGATTCTTTTTCTGTTGGATTTCTTAGGATACGTAGTTTCGTATCCTAAAATTTCATAATTTAGGATATATATTCAAAGAGATAAAAATTATTAAATATAACGTATCAGATTTGTCCAAATCTCCAACTTATGAAATTTTTCTAAGATCATATTTATTCTCTTTTATAATTAAAGATTTTATTCCTTAATTAATATTCAAGATTAACTAGATTAACATTCTTACATAATTATATATAATTAATTTATGTTTTTGGTGAACCTGATACCAACTATAGGAATTTCCTCTCATACTCTCGTAATGAGTCATTCCCTTGAGTTAGATGATTCTAGAGATTTCTACTGAATCACGGGCTAAAGGAAATATTATTCATTGAAAGAAGTCACAAATTATGACCAAGTGATAGATGTGATATCCCTTCAGTTGTAGGCTAACTTTTTCACAAATTGCCACCAATGATAAGTCTCCTCCTGAAGCATAGTGGTTGGCAATCAACTCTTGTGAATGAGATACTTGCATGACCCTAAATATAATCTCCATGTCGTTAATCTAGTTTTCAGCCTTTATCAAATCTACTCCTTCAAAGAATTCCTTAGGGTTTAGTTGCCTCCCTATACTGCCGAAATAGATATCCTCTGGACAACCTCTAGCATTGCATGTTAGGTTGCTACATTGGACTGAGCCAAACCTTGGACAACCGCCATTATATAGGAATATATCTACTCATTGGTCGGCCTTGGGTTCATCAAATTCTTTGAATTTGCACCCACACTAAGGTTCAATCCCTATCCTAAATTCTCCTTTTGCTGATTATTCTGAGATCTGATAGTAGCCACCATCTAAAATTTTCAAAGTTAGTACCTCATTCACCAAAATCTACACACAAGACAACATAAATCTAACCTAGGAGACAATGGATTCTTTGGACTTTCAACAATGTATAATTAATATATTATTAGCTATATGGAACCATGACTCTGAATACAAACCATGACTTTAAACAGATTGGGGTTCACTTTTGGTCCAACATAAACCCTAACAAGACACGACATGGAATAATGAAAAATAAACCACATAGCATGCCAAAATTTTAGAAACTAAATAACTGTCATAGATTTCCTATAATATAATTACTCCGTGTACTAGTCATGTACACAAATATATCGGAGTCAAAATATATTAAGCATATAGCACCAGGTAGAAACAATAAATGCGCAACAAACCAACCATGGCCCATTACTAATTAAATATTAGCCAAAGTAATTAGTCAAATCCAACTAAATAATCAGTATTAATTATTTGATATAGTCCACCACCGTTGTCCCCAATCGAGGCATATGGTCATGCCTCCAACTAGTTATTACCTGTAGAGATAATTCCACATTATTGATAAAACCACTACGTACATATAACAATAATGAATAAAATTATAACCACATTGGTTGGCCTAACTAAGTTCCAATAGTTTGGCCGATCTACTGGAAAGAGTTACCATTGATGATCATAAACACCACCCTTTCCCTCATTGGATGGCTATATACTTAATCCCTGGCAAGATTCTGGTGTCCGAGTGCACACTAGGCTATACTAGTTCACAGTCCTCAGAGCCTAGACTATATCTTTTAGCCAGAAAAACAAAGTGTTGATGTATGTCCAACATAAATTGAGTGACCATTAGAAGTGAGGATAAAGGTTGCAATAATAAAAGTGGAGCCATTAAAAATCACACTTAGTAAATTATAATAGATATATGAAATGAGTTAAATCTTCAACTTTAACGGGTTGCGAATGTGTTTAGATTTAAATGATGCAAGCAGGTTTCTTTTTTTTTAAAAAGACTTTAATAGGATATATGAATGATCTTTTTCTTGCCTTTGGAGAAGCAACCATTATTTGGTTTGTTTTTGAGTTGTAAATTATAATTTTTTAAATAAAATTCAATACTATAGGCAAAATAATGACTTCGATTTAAACAATTTGATACAATATAACAATCTTTAGAAACGGAGATCTAAAAGTTCCACAACTTCAATCCATTCATGACATTGTTCTATACGAAGTGATATTCTACCCAGCTAATGGTTGGGATAGATGATCAATCTATCACCATTTTCTTTCTCCCAAAATGATGGATTATTTTTTCCCGTGTATGAGCCTTCTTTTCTCCGATAAAAAAGATGGCTACTTTCCTTCAAATCTGCTAGCTGTTACCCCTAAAAAAATTTCCTCCACCTGTTGCCGTTCAAGAAAAGACGTTTGGGTTTTCTTAAAACCAAACCCAATCCTAAATATGCAAAGCCAAACCAAGCCCAATAAATTTCGATTAAGGGGTAAAATTGTCAACTACTCATCCCATCCCTTTTAAACCGTAAATATAGAAAATTATCCCCTCAAACGTAAATTATAAATGAAGAACCCGTTTTTCCATAAATTTTTCAAAAAAAAAGCATTAATCTTTGTGACCAATTAATAAAAAAAAACAAGAGATAAAATATCAGGCGTAACCGGACACAGCAACACCATCTGGAATGTCCTCCTCACCTTCCACATTTGTTATCACTTAAATTGTTGGAACTTCATATGTGTTATTTTGCACAGAAAGCAAATCTTCTACTCCCGCCACATCTCCATCCAGAAACATCAACGGGGCTGATGACATGCCAACTGCTCCACAAACCAAATTGATTTAGCATATACGCATTGCAGCCAAAATAATTTTATCAACGGGAGGCTCAAAGAGGTGAGATCCAAGGGAATCATTAATACCCAATCCCGAGAATATCCAACAGCACCAACTACCAGAAAAAAAAGGAACACTGCAAACCTAGAAATAGAATCAATCAGATCCACTGAGGAAGTGGTGAACGAAAGGGGTGCAATTGTGAAGTGAGAAGGATGAAAAATAAGAGAAGAATCAACATATAGAAAACGGGGAAGAAAAGACTGCGAGAAGGACAAATTTTAAAGAACCCATATAAAAAAGAAGCCTTTTAAAAGTCCAATTTAAAAATCCCCTTAAAAGCTCCTTAACCAGAAGAAGAGGTGCACCGCAAAGAGATAAAAGTTGCAGCTAAATAAAAATGAACGTGAAACGTGAAACGGGAAATGGTGCAAGAAAAAAAGGACGTCAGAGGGTGCACCAAAACGCAAAATGTACTAAGTATATTGTAATAAGTTGTATGGTGTTAATTTTTTATTTTCTGCCTAACTTTGTGGCTCTATGATCATTTATGCATTAGTATAGAAATCATATCCACGTTATATGTGGTATAGCTTCATTTCTAAGTAATAATACTGTTCTATTTTATCAAAAAAAATTATAAACCTAGTTAGTTTTTCACTGCGTGCAGGAAGAGACGTCTCTGGCTCAAGCACCATCTCTTGTTATTAACCTTCTCCATCAAGCAATTCATTGCTCGCTTGAAATTCTTGATTTTCCCTGCTATAGATATTTCTCTCTTCTCATTTCTTTGAGTAATGCACATATATGTCAAAATTTTTGTAGTCACGATTGATTAGTTGCAGTAAATACCAGAATGCCACCACATTGTGATCTCCAAAGGGTAGAATTTACACACTTAAATAGATACATACACGTCCTTAAACAGAGCTTTGATAATTTATATTAAGCATTAGAAACCCAAAAATCGGTAAACATGTCAGAAAGAGAGCAATGAGAAAGCTTAATACTTTGAAAATAAAAAAAGCTAGTCGCCATCATAGTTGGTTCGTCCATGGTTTACTCCAGAAACCCCATCTCCATGTTCATTCGAGACTGCACTCCTCCATTCCCATTTTCAATCTTGTTCGGGCCCATTTGAGCTGTACATGGAATCAAGAATTGATTCCATCACTTGAATAATAATCTTTGAAATTATAGAAACTATTACAGTTACCCTGATTCATGGACGCCCTTCTCTTCATTCATTTCCTAGAAAGGCAGAGCGTGAACACCGCAAAGAACAAGGCAAATACTGCAACAACTGTGCCAATAATAATCCCTGTCTTGCTGCTTTTGCTGCTAGATGAAGAAGACTGTGCGGCAGTACTGACAGCAAAAACCCTGTAGCACTTACGATAGGAAGAAATGTGAACTCTGAAGAGGGCAACAGAGCTACACTTTCGTTTGTAGGAGTGACTAAGCTGGGGAAGACCATCTCAAGACCCCTCCGGTAAGGTGGTACAATGGGGTTGGAGATGGTCTTATTGCCCAAATACACAACAAATGATCTCCTCTGAACCATCCAACCTTGACATCTCTGTGAAATGCATGATGACATTGTTAGGATTCTTGCTGTAGAGAATGATTGTGCCCAGGTTTAGGCCTACAGGGGCATTGTATGCCTCCACAGCATTTGCTAGCACTGCAGGAGGAGACCTATCAACTGGGGTGTTGAGCATTGTTGTAGTGTCACTTGTAATACTTCTTACCGAATCTGATTCCGGAGCTGCTAACCAAAAACTGTCATATGGGTCATCTGGGTACCTGAGATATTATATTCTACTATTATGTTAGATCATCATATGGTTGAGGAAACTGTAAAATAGCTCCTTTACCTGAGATTAAGGTTTTTAGAGAAGTGGGTATTCCACAAAATTAACGATGATTGCATGTAACTTAATCAACAGTATTTGTCATGTAAACAGGGACAAATGAAAGAACTCACACAATATTTTCTTTGCTTCCAGAAGAGAACCTAAGCACATGAGCTAAGGCATGGTTCTTGTCGACTTGGCTGTATATACCCGGCTCCAAATCGATCACCTCCAATGCAGAAGTGAAGGGGAAATTGTTGGGTTTTGTCTGTACCAGACAAACACTAACACTAACACTTTGAGCCACATATATGACCTCCATGAACGTGTAGTAATCCTCGTCATGGGTAGGATCCACTGTGTCCTATGGACTTCCTTGCAATTGGAGAGCAAAACTTGAGGGAGAGGACCTTCCATCATAGTTCCCATAGTTGAACCTAGCCCTGATTAATACTCTATTCCCCTTGATCAATCCTATTGTGTAGCAACTCTTATGGGCTGTGAACAATCTGAGGGTCTGCATAACATCCCTGTTGTCGCCCTCTAGCTTACGAACTTCACCTCCCTTGACGCAGTTTCCATCGGGAACCCATTCTCTGACGGTTGAGTCTGTGTATCCTACCGTTGCACCGCAGTTTTCGTTGACTGAAACTGGTTGCAATATACATGCATGACAGCGAACATAATAACTAATGTGGGCAATGCCAATAACCCAAATACCTACATTGTTCGTTATACAACCAGATGGCAATGTGTGCATTGTAAACAATGGTTATAGGTACCTGCATGTGTTTCGTGTAAATCAGATATGGCCAAGAGAGAAGACGTTATCAGCACTAGGCAGAGAAAAGAGACAGGGTCATTGTGATCTTTGAAGAACCATGTTTAGCTCAATTTAGAGCTCCATACAGTACTACGCCATTTATATGAGGGTAAAGCTTGAGCATTGACTTAGAGTGGCTTTTTATGGCATTTCCTATTTCATTAGCTGTTTCTAAACATGCAAAAGTTTATGTATAAATCGTTGACCTGACTTTTGGATGCTTGTCATTATAAGGGTTGAATTTGTGAAAGTCATCTCCCTTAGGTCTTGGATGGTTCATTAGGTATAGTGCAATCAAAATTATTTTAAGGGAAGCTTGCGTCAATGACTAATAGCCTATCAGATATCTTGCATTTTGAGGGTGTTTGTTAATCTCTCTCTCTCTATATAGAAGATGTGACAGCCTGCCCAACTAAAATGAAAAAAATCATGCCCCAAATGAATCCGAATTGTCCAATTATAAGGCCGGTCTAAATTAAATTACACCTTAAAATATTTTTAAAAACAAAACCAATGGCCGTCGGCTGCTGACCCACCACCGGCTCGCAGCTAGACTCAGCCCGGAGGCAGGGCCTGGCTACCCTCTGGCTAGATCTAGTTGGAGGGCAATTGGCAGTCCACCTAGAATTGGCCGGCCAAATACAAATTTGATTGCCGATCGCAACTATGATTAAACTTAAAACAAAATCTAAATTATCCTTCTAATCAGATGAACCAAATTGTGAGGGCAAGAAATTTTCGTGCCATAGGCTTATATAAATTTTTTCATATATATATATATATATAATAGGATAAGACTTTAAAAATTGTAAGAATTCATTTTAGGCCATTGGGCAAGACTCAATGGTGATGATTGAGATGGGTATTTTGTCAAAATGGTTTTACAACTCAAACCCACTAATATTTTGGAGTTCCTAAATCTATAAAACTCAAACCCACTAGTTTAACTCTTATTTTTGGTTTTGCATTCTTTTTATAACAAAAATTGTTGTAATAAAGGATTCAAAATGAATTCCTTTATCATAAAGAGAATCCGAAAAAGAATTTATTCATTCTCTCCCAATTGGACCAAGTATATATTAGTTGTTAATGTTGAATCTTACACTAAATTATAATTTTGTAAAACTAGCCTTCCCCACCTGCATATGCTTTCCAACTTAGCACTATGAAATACATCTTTGAATATAATATAATTAAACCTTGATGGCTAGCTTCTTTCACATAATAAAAAACTAGGCATGCAAGTGTCAACCAAAGAGACTAATTTTTAATGTATGAGCTTAAAGTTGGATCCGAAAACAGTATATAGACATATATCCTACGTTGTAAGGATCACATGTATGATCTTGAAATACCGGTTAAAGGATAGAGCCGCACTTGTCGACGTCGATGGGGACGCCGATGAGCGTCGCTTGCCGGCATCACCAAATTTTTTTCTTTAAGTATAGTATCGGGTCAGGTTGTTACAAGAGTTTGAGGCACGGTTTCATTTGTAGGAAGTTACCGGCCATTGGGATTATTATTTGCTTAATGGTGGAACTTGAATACAATGGAAGATCAGCTGTACTTGGCTCTTATGAGGGCTTCATGTTTTTTCCTTTTCTTAACAAATGTTCTTAAGTAGTCCAGATCATTTCCCTGTTCCGGCGCCTTCAAGCCACAAGTTTCCCTTTTGTTAACGACTAAATTAATTAATAATATTTTTATAATTTCCAGTGAGTAGGGGATAAAAGAAGGGCTCCCAAATTCGGGAGACTCGCCACTCCTAAAGAAGAGTTCAAGTTTTAGACCATCCTAGCTAGCTGACTCGAACCGAGCTAACTAAAAAGCCTAGCGAAATCATAGTTTTAGATACCATATTGTTTACCATATCAGATTTATAGTCGGTATGAGATACATTGAAGCAAGAAGATGATAATTAGTTAAACAGTTGAAATTGGAGGGAATTTTAGTAATATGCGACTTTTAGGAAATATTTCTTTAATTCAATTAGAAACTAATAATTTGTTGATTTGGGCGGACAAATGAAAATGTGAATTTGAATTTGAATTCTGAATTGTAATGGGAAAATATAAAAGAAGGATGAATTGTACATTGGAGGACAGGAATAATTAAATACAATTCTACTCTATCTCTTCTTTCTCTTAATTTCCCTTCTCTTTCCCTTCTTCTTCTACTTCCACTACTCTCTCCTACTCTTCTCTTCCGACTCTAATCTTCGTTCATCTCATTTCTACCTTTACCCTGTTCGTCTTTCTTCCATTGATTTAATTCCACAAAAAATCGCTAGGATTATGGCAAAATAGACCTTGAGAAGTTTTCCTTCGCACAGCCAGTTGAAAGGTATTCTACCTGCCCTAGATGATTGTGGTACACATTTGGTTCAACCCACGGGTTAAACTGTGTTCAACTAAATTTTAAATTATAAATAAAATATTCTATTAAATATTAAAAATATACTTTATCATCAATATTTTTTAAAATGCTGGTTAAAAACTGTGATTTTTAACAAAAAAATCGATTTTGTAAAAATTTCTGACTAAAAATTGGATACAGATTAAAATGGTACAAATATTTAAATTGTACCAGATTTAAAGAAGGTGAACGTTAAGTCGGGCATAACGAAATGGTAGAATATGACATGCAAAATTTTGAACGAAACTATTTAAGCTTTGAAGAGCAAGCAGGACCAATGCAATATTAACTTCATTAATTTACCTCATGATCGAGGCATTTTATTTTTCTGTCTTGTTTGTACCTCATAAACTCTATTATTATACTCAAAATTTGTCATAAGTTACCTAAATCCACTCCATCATAGTTTTAAGACGTAAAGAGTCAAATATATTGTAAAACCCAGGTTTTTTGTCCAATAGTTTTTGGTTTTGGTTTGGTCGTGATCCGGATCGAGTTGTTTGCCCCACTATTTTTGTCGCGTGCTTATGTATGGTTTATGTATATGAGTCATGACGTTAGTCTCCCATGGTGTTCTGCATCACCTTGTTGGACACTACATTGTCTCAGCTCTTCTTTTCAGTTTTATTTGAGTAAAGTCTAATATGGTTTAGGACCATGTCTCTCACAAGCGTAGATCGCTTGTTGTGCGTTTGAAATTCCTTATAGTAGATCCTAGCTCCCTTAGGACCTGTGATACAATTCTCGATGCCCTCCCGACACAATTCTCAATGTCCTCCAATATCCCTCTAGGAGCGAAACCTAGGTGCACGTAAGCTGCGCTGAGAGAAAAGGTGCCCTACCAATACCCTTGTGCAAGAAATTCATGAAAATTGGATTATGAACCTTGCAACCTCATGTCTGGAAGTTGACTCAACTCTTGAGTGTGGTTCAGTTCACACAACTCTCGCCTGTATGCCAGGTTTTTTGGCTTTCTGTGGTCCCGCTTGCAGAGGCCAGGGCCCTTATGCCAGCACTGTATTCTCTTCTATAAATACAACCCTTTTCCTCCACTTTTCAACTCTTTGGCTCTTCACTCCAACCCTGGCCTCTCCTCCCCTCTTCTCCAATTCCTCCACAGCTCTCCCTAGCTTCTCCAAGCCCTCTCCTAACCACGCGTAGCCTTCTAGGGTCATTAGTCTTGGGGTAGGAAGTCCAAAGAGACCTCCCCTTGGTCCCCTTAAGGTAAAGGTCTCTCCTTTTTACCTCTTAGTGCTATTGTTTGCTTCTGTTTGTATATATGCTTATTTGTTTGTAATTTTTGCATATTTTCATCGTGTAGATCTGTTTGTTAGGAGTAGTTAAGCTTTAGCATCACAACATTTTTATATATATGAAAATAGTTATGGGTTTTGAAAGATTTGTATGCTTGTGTGTTTACTGTTTCGGTATAAAATTGAGATCTCACACTGTAGATTGTGGATTTGCATGATTCATGTCTTGTTAGCATCATAATAGATATATATACAAATTTTGTTGAGATTGTTTTGTCAGATTGTTCATGTATAAGCATGAACATTGCCAAACTTGGCAAAAAGTGGCAACTTTTATAGTTCCAGTGACTTGGCCGTCCCTTTCCTTAATTTTTACACCATGTTATAGGATGTATTTAAACGTTATCTTTTACAAGATTGTTTTCAGGATGTTAGCTACGTCTTGATAATATACCATGCTAAAATAATCTCATTAAGTGCATGAACAAAATCTTAAAGACGTTGTGTGTTTGCAGTTTTGTTGATGTGATATGACATGCTTTGAGATTGTGCTCCGTAGTGTGCCTATTATAACACATTAATAAAATTTGTAAAAATTCCCTATGGACTCAATTAGTGTCTAATGAAATCATGTAAATTTTTCGCAAAGTTAAAAATCATTATGTGGTTAGATAATCAGATTTTGTGGAGTATATAGGAATGTAGGTGAAACCCTAATTCCCTAGATCCAGTTGCAAAATCCCTTAACATAGTCATTTGGTAATGAAATTGCATGAACTTTCACCTAGACCTTAGGATGTCTCCCAATAGCATCACCCTAAAATTTGAGAGTCAATTGCTCAGTAAATCTTGCATTATGATTTTCCCAATTCAAGTAGGTCCAGCCAGCTCAAAAAATGACCTAGCCAATGCCTTCCATTCTTAAGTCCACTCAAACCCAAATCTTTAGAGTTTGGACTTGAAAATTTTCATGATTAAAGTTCACGGCGTTGGATAATACTAACCTTTTACCTAGGCCCATTTGTAGTCTCCAAGCATATGATTGAGGCTTAGGAAAATTAGTGCGCGGCCACGGAGTACTGTTTATGGCAACTAAGCCCAACTTTAGTAAGTCTTTTTTACCACGTTGACCCATGGGCCAGCACATAGTAATTTTTTTACCAAATACCTAGAGTGTCAAGGCCCACTGGTCCAAATTGCAACCCATTTGGACACCATTTAGCCTGTTTGAAAAATTGTCTGGTTAAGCCCATTTGCTAAAAAACTCTAAGTATGAAACTTCCACCAAGTGTACATGCAATCCTAAATCCTAATTAAGGTTAACAAGTCATTAAGTACGATAATTAGATTAATTAAGCTTATATGGTGTGTTGTGCATATGTGGAATTTCACCTCGTTTTGTTTGTCATGTTGGTTGGTGAGTGATTAGGTTTTCTTTTTATTTGTTAGGATACGCGAAGGGAACTCGCAAAGTTAGGACTCCCCCTATTTGACTCTCTGTTTGGCTCTATCATAGCTTTGTTTTATGATCGTGGGACAGAGTTTGTGTCATTAGATTGATCCCACTAGCTTCAGGCCGTTTAAATGACTCTTATCAACCGTTTAATAAAACTTAAAAGATGAGATCTTTTGATAGTTTTCAAACTTAAGATCTAAAAATGGTATGATATAAGCTCCTACCCAGACCCTATATGTATATGTATGTGTGACGGATTTTCTTATGTGTGCTTCTTTGTATGATCCTGTTAGTAGTGATGTATGATGCAAGCACGTTCTCCTCAGTTAGATTTTGGTACATTTATATGATTATTGTATGCTCCCTTGATATATCTGGACTGCATGTGGTGCTTTTGAGGGTGCCGACACAATATGTATGATTATGTTGTGTGGTCGTTGAGTGACTCCAGCCTATGGTTGATTGTTTGAGACTTCCTTCGTGGGTATTAGGGTACTCATCTACAAATTTCAGTATTATCATTAGTTACTTTTAGACTAGTATGTAATTTGTTTGATCACTGACATTTTTCCTATGTATATGTAGGTAAGTTTCAGTTAGGGGTGGTCGGCAATGCCAGAATGATCGAGCGGCTCATGGCGGGGTACCACTGTTGTATTAATTTTTACTTATGAGCTAAGTGATTATGTAATTTGGGGAAATGTCATCTAAATGTAATATGATCCCCTGCATAGGTTTAAGGCTTCGATGTTATATATTAAAGGAGATATAAATTTTTAAAAATAACATATCAATTTTTGCCAAATCTCCAACTTGTGAAATTTTTCGAAGATCATATTTATTTTCTTTCATAATTAAAGATTTTATTCGTTATTTAATATTCAAGATTAACGAGAATAATATTCTCACTTAATTATATGTATTCGGTCTTACCTTTTCAGGTAACCAAGCTCGGATACCAACATTAGGAATTTCCTAATATACTCACACAGTGAGTCATTCCCTTGAGTTAGATTATGTGAAAGCCTTCGCTGAATCAGAGGCTTTGGGAAATATTGGTCATTGAAAGAAGTGACAAATTCTGACCAAGTAATAGATGTGATTTATAGGCTGAATTTTTCATATATTGCCACCAATGATAAGCCTCCTACTGAAGCATAATGGTAGGTGTTACAGGCTTAGCTTGTGGGACGGTCGGGCGCTAGGGTTTGGCGGTTGTCCCTAGCGAATCCTGTGTCAAAGGCGGATAGCCGGTGTTGTTCGTGTGGTGGAACAACCTACCGGAGCCATGCATCATGTTGGAGTGCAGTTGGGGAACCAACGGGTGCAGCGTCTATCGGGCGTGCATGCGTGCCGGGACAATGACTGGTCACAATGTTGTGTGCCGATGGCGGGTGTAGCGAGCAAACAGGCCGCTACCGGGTATCGAGCCGTAGGGAACCAGGCGCATGCGAGGTCATGCCGTGCCAGGAGCAGTACCGGGTGCGGGAGCATGCAGGTGACCATGCACCATGGCCGAGCATGTGGGCAACAGTAGCGTGTGGGGACTGAGCAGGTCGCCAGGAACCAGATGTGTGTGCCGAGCGAGCACCACCGCGCGTGCCAGCTGATTGTTCAATCAAAATACCGGGCAAGACTTACCTGGTGTGGAGATTGATGTGCGGGCACCCGGGTCCGAGTGAGTTTGGAGCCGGTGCTGTCTGCTGAGCGGTCTAGAGCCTGCTGTGTGCAAGATCGGTACCAGGTCTAGCCGGGGTGAACCATGAGGGTCGACCAGCATGCTAGAGTGCACCATGGGCTTTCCAGTAAATGTGCTGGAACTCCAAGAGTTGTGGTGATGTCGGCAGATCATCCTGGACCGTGGATGAGGTGATCAACGGTGAAGGGCAGTGCTGGAACATCACTAAGGTGACTACTAGTATTGAGCATGTTGAGCCATTGATCGAGGATTGGATGGCCAGGATCCAGCAAGCTGATGTGCCCCTTTTGTCCAGCCAATGCCTATATAAGGAGCAGCTTCATTTGGTGGTGAGGCAGAATAGATCAGAGTGGATCTGGAGAACAACATGTGAAGAGTGTGTGAGTGATCTCGGTGGAGGAGAGAAACTTGGCCGGGCAAGGGGATGCCTTGGGGTTACTGCAGTCAGGCCGAGGGGCGGTCTGGAACTTCAAGGGGGACTACTGGGGTAGTCGACGTCTGCCTTTAGGGTCAAGGCTCACATACCAGTTGTTTGGCAACCCTGCGCGCTGAACCGAGGGTTGGGTGAAGTCCTGTCGAGTGAGAGTCGAGAGGCACGGTCGTGGGGTTTGCATGTCCACGACCGGCAAGTAGTCTAGGGTGTAGACACTTGTATATCCTGTATTCATATTAGTGGAATAGAGGTTGGGACGAGTTCCTGTAATTCTTGTGGTGTATGCGTCGTGTTTGGCCACCGGGGTTAGACCTGTGATTCCGAGGTCTATTGGTACCGAGATGGGTGATCGGTACGTGGGACGCGTAATCACTACGGCTTGGTGATCAGTGTGTGTGTTCGGTAAAATCGCTGGTAGCCTGATACCGGTACTAGTGGTGCTAGTAGCTGGGCGCGGTACCGGGACTGGGTTCGTGCAGTATTCGCAAGTGGGTGGTCCGAGGCCGTTGTGCACCACAGCACATTGGTGTGTGCGGAGGTGGTGTAGGCTGGTGTTTCCAAGGAGGGAAACACGCCACACGGAGGCAGTTAGGGCGAAAAATTTAACCCCTAAGTTGACCCCTGTGACAGTAGGCAATCTGGTCTTGTATGATGAGGTACTTGCATGACTAGTGCTTGATTACAAGCATTTAAAACGTGATTACAACTAGTGCTTTCGGTTGAAGGAAAGTTTGAACTGTTCATGTGCCTTAGTCAGACTCAGAACATCACTCTATTTTGTTCATTATTGAATGTATTGCACTTACATATGAAGGATAATAACTGAGTGGTTTATTGATTTTGACAACAACAGAAATCCAAACTCATATCCTCAACCGTGAGAAGATGACGGTCACCATATCCGGGCCCTTTGACCCGGAAAAGCTCATCAAATGCATTTGTTGCAAGGCCAGGAAATACACCAAGAGCTATGAGATTGTCAAGCCACCCAAGCCCAAACCACCGAGCCAATAATATCGGACCCAAAACCGGCCTGTTGCAGGCAATGTTCCGTGGGCCAGAGAGGTTGGCCATGCTGGCACGGATGGGGACCGCATCCGTGCCCGGCCCCCATCTGTGTTTGTTTATGCTTCGAAGGTTACGAGGCCGGTCTGTACTCGAGCCCCTATGCCCCACCATGTGGTTGCCACGGAGAAGAATCAACCTGCCGGACCATGTAATTTGTAGTCACAATGGTGACAGACCAAGCTTGGCATGCAGTCACTCATTTTTTATTAAGATAAGCCTATATATCTATTATATGTATCAATGTTGTTGAGGTTAGTTATGATGACCAATTTGAAGGTTGGGCCGATCTGGATAGGTGTTACGGGGTTTAGCTCGTGGGACGGACGAGAGCTAGGGTTTGGTGGTTGTTCCTAGCATTCCCGCGTCCAAGTCGGGTAGGGTGCTATCCGAGTGGTGAACAATCTACCGAGCATATTTCCGTGTTAGTGTGAAGTGCATCGTGGTGCATGGGGTCTATCAGGCGAGTTGCTGTACCGGGCGAGATATCGGGCAGTACCGATAGCAGTTGGGTAGCGGACATGATCGGTAACGAGTACCGAGCACCGCTACCGTGTGCTGAGCATGGTGCGGGTTCCAGGTGCGTGACGGGTCAGGCGCAGCCGGGACGTTCTACCGAGCATCATGTGCGGATAGAAGTTGCGGGTTCCGGATGCATAGGGTGCGAGTGACCGAGCACCACTGACCGAGCGTGCTGGGTGCTAGGGCCGGGTACTACCGTGCAACATGCGGTAGTCACGGGTGCGCAGGTGTGCGGGTGACCGAGCCAGGGTGCGGTAGGGGTTATCGTGCACGCGCATGGGTGCTGTGGAACAGACGGACCAGGGTTCGGTATTGGGGTCGCTGGGTCGAGCCAGGCGACCGTGCCACATCCAGGAAGTTGATGAGGCATTTGCGCCACACCCAAGGCTGGGTCTTTCTGGTAATTCTTCGGGAACACCAAGGGGGTCGATGACAAGGCTTGGAGGATGGGAGCTGTTGATCAAGACTTCGATGGTGAGGATGCAAGCTGATGAGGTGTCACACTAAGGCCGGGATGTCTATATAAGGAGGTGCCATCCTTATGTAGAGATCAGACAAGAGGAGAACAACATGTGAAGAGTGTGTGAGTGATCTCGGTGGAGGAGAGAAACTTGGCCGGGCAAGGGGATGCCTTGGGGTTACTGCAGTCAGGCCGAGGGGCGGTCTGGAACTTCAAGGGGGACTACCGGGGTAGTCGACGTCCGCCTTTAGGGTCAGGGCTCACATACCAGTTGTTCGGCAACCCTGCGTGGTGAACCGAGGGTTGGGTGAAGTCCTGTCGAGTGAGGGTCGAGAGGCACGGTCGTGGGGTTTTCATGTCCACGACCGGCAAGTAGTCTAGGGTGTAGACACTTGTATATCCTGTATTCATACTAGTGGAATAGAGGTTGGGACGAGTTCCTGTAATTCTTGTGGTGTATGCGTCGTGTTTGGCCACCGGGGTTAGACCTGTGATTCCGAGGTCTATTGGTACCGAGATGGGTGATCGGTACGTGGGACGCGTAGTCACTGCAGCTTGGTGATTGGTGTGTGTGTTCGGTACAATCGCTGGTAGCCTTATACCGGTACTAGTGGCGCTTGTAGCTGGGCGCGGTACCGGGACTGGGTTCGTGCGGTATTCGCAAGTGTGTGGTCCGAGGCCGCTGTGCACCACAGCACATTGGTGGGTGCGGAGGTGGTGTTGGCTGGTGTTTCCAGGGAGGGAAACACGCCGCACGGGGGCAGTTAGGGCGAAAAATTTAAACTCTAAGTTGACCCCTGTGACAATAGGCCACCAACCAACCTTGTGGGGAAGCAATTTGTACCAACAATAAGTAAACGACTTGACTGCTCCACTTTTGTTGTTTGATGGTTGGGTTTATTCATTGTATGAACCATGATAGTATTATGTTCCATTTTATGTGTTTAATGATCTACAAATCGTCGAGATTAAGCTTGTAACAATGAGTTGTTAGTGCTATGATTGACTTGGGGGTGGTGTTCATGGTAGCCTATTTCTTAACATGACTTGAATTTTCTAAAAGGAATGTCTATTTCTTAATACTATCTTAAGTAAGAGTTCTACGTCTCTAAAATAACTTCTTAAACTCTATTATTTACAATAAATTCGTCATATTAAAATATTCTTATGTTATTGACTTATGAAAAAGTCAATTTTACCCATCCTATCCAATCACTTGTTCGTAAGGTCAATTTGAAATGGTCACAACTCACTCTTTAGAACTCTTTTTTATTTGATTCTTTTTTGTTGGATTTCTTAGGATGCGTATTTTCTTATTCTAAAAGTTCAGTGTTTTCTAACATACATTCAAGGTGATATAAAATTTTAAAAATAACTAATCAGTTTTTGTCAAATCTCCAATTTGTGAAATTTTTCCAAGATCATGTTTTTTCTTTCATAATTAAATATTTTATTCGTTATTTAATAGTCAAGATTAACTAGAATAACATTCTCACTTAATTATATATATTCAGTCTTACCTTTTCAGTTAACCAAGGTCTGGCACCAACATTAGGAATTTCCTAATATAGTCATGCATTGAGTCATTCCCCCGAGTTAGATTATGCTAGAACTTTCTGCTATATCAGAGGCGTTAGAAAATATCGCTCGTTAAAAGAAGTCACAAATTCTGACCAAGTTATAGATGTGATCTCTCTGCGGTTATATGCTGAATTTTTCATATATTGCCACCAATAATGTTAGGCAATCTGGTATGTATGATGAGGTAATTGCATGATCCTAGTGCTTGATTACAAGCATTTAAAACGTGATTACACCTAGTGCTTTAAGTTGCAGGAAAGTTTGAACTGGTCATGTGTCTTAGAGTCAGAACATCACTCTTAGCCTTTTTCTGCCTTCTAAAACTCTATATATGTTGTCTTCCTTCTCTCCACCGATTTAGCCGCCGTCCCTGATCTATCATCAATGGCAGATAAGGTATGAGATTGTTCTAATATGTTTGTGGTTTTGTGTACTGTTTTCATACGTTAATAACCAGTTTTGAGCTACTCTTATGGATCAATCGCCAAGTGTTGGCTTGTATACATTTTTCTCTTTTGTGGGTCTATGAGAGCTTCCAATTATAATTTGATGGTTCTTTAGTAGAGCTACTCTTTTTTCTCGGTAATGTGGTGGTTGTTATTCGTTGGGAACTGTTCTATGCTTATTTGATTCTAGAATTGCTATATTGAAATAGCTAACACAGTTAGATGACTAGTAATGACTCTCTGCTCTCTCCGATCTTGTTGCTTTCAATAACTTTCAAAAAATCTCGACGATCAACTTGAAAGTGGATCTAGATTGCAGCTGCTGCGTCAAGATGATCACTAAAACACTCGAGAAATATCCAGGTCAGCATCCCATCCACATTTGGTGGTCTTTCCTCTTTATCACCCCAACTATTTTGTTCATCATTGAATGTATTGCACTGACATATGAGGGATAATAACCGAGTGGTTGATTGATTTTGACAACAACGGAAATCCAAACTCAGATCCTCAACTGTGAGAAGAAGACGGTTGCCAATTAATTGACAGCCCGGTGACAATTTTTTTGTCACAAATTTCAGTAGAAGTTCGGTGGCAAATTAGTCACTTAAAATTTTGGTGACAAAATATCGGTTACAGATCTTTTTCCACTAGTAAAAATAACCGAAATTATTTAAAAAATATTATAAAATCTATATTATATCTTAATTATCATAAATTTATAATAATTTTATGATATATTTTTATTTTTTTAATATGATATATATTTATAATTACTTATTAAATGATTATCTTCACTAAAATAATGATATAAATTTGATTAAATAATTAAATAAACTTATTTTTTTTTATAAATTATCACAAATTTTGGTTATTTGGTTATTGAACGGTACGAATCAAAATATTTCTGTTTGACTTGGTTCAATTTTCAAGGTTATTTAGTTCAGTTTTAATTTTAAAACCTGATCACCGAATTTAGTTCGGCTGATTCGATTTGGTCGGTTTAGAACGGATCAAATGCTCGCCGTTATCTATGGGTAAATGCATCCATGTAGTCATAAAGCCAAATTGAATGTCATGTTTGCTATTAGGACAAATCTCTTACAACAAAATTATATCCCATAGTGCTCTATATGCTTGAAGTTATAGTTTCTACCTATGAATTGTATATTTGGATAATTAACCATGAGAATTAATTGTTCATGATAATCTCTCGATTCACCAAAAACTTATCACTTACACCTAACTTCTATATTTCTATGAAATTGTGTATGCGAAATAATACTTTAATTTTTGCCCTTAATAGTTATCCAAAACATAAGAGTATATCTATATCTAAGATGTAAATTATCTTAAATAAATGAACAAAAGTTATTTTATTAAATGACAAATTAAATCTTTCTATCTCTAGACAAGATCAAATCTCTAAATCTAACAATAGATGGCTAGTCCAATGATAGCATTGAGAACAGAATAAAATAGACAATCCAAAAACACAATCACATAGATAAAAATTAGTAACCTTTATTAATTCATGCACTAGGAGTCATTGAAAATCCTAAAAAATAATTTACCTCATAAAATATTCAACTAAGCTTAAGAATTCGTATGTGATATGAAAGATATCATTTAAGTACAAAGAAAACTAAATCAAAATAAAGAAAAAACTCTTTCCGGGAAAGTGTCTTCTTCTTCTGATCCAACTTATTCGTCGTTCCTTCTCGTCTTTTGTACTTTAACCCAGTCATCCAGAGTTTTTTTCCATCTTTAAAACCCTAATCAACTTTATAAATGATTCACCCAATATTACAAGTGTGGTCCACGATAGTTTCCAAAAATATTGAAAAGTTATTTTCTTGCCTTCCAGCGATCGAGCACTTGGGCGCTCGAGTGCTTGGATCTTGGCCATAACTTCTTCTTAAGCGCAGGGCCAACGCTCGAGCGCTCTTCATCCCAGCGCTCGAGCGGTGGGGTTTCGGCCAGAACACCAAATTATGCTTTTTCAGCTTGAGTTCTTCCCGAATTTGTTCCGGATCATCTTCTAACTCTTATACCCGGCTAGAACAACATCAATTGGTACTTTTTACACTAAAATCATAATGACTTCTCGTTGTATTAATAATACCTACTAAACTCCTAAACTAATAAAATTGAAGTAAAAATGACTCCAAAAATAACAAAAACTCAATATAAAATACAAAGAATAATATCTCAAGCTATCAAATGACTTGTGCCTTTGTGTGCTGAAGTGTATGTTCTGAATCATGTGTATTTACTGGGATTTGTGTTCTTTTGCAGAATACCAGGCATGGCTGAGCGGCCTCACCATCCTGTTCTCATCCAGAGGGTAGCTGGTCAGCTCAATTTGGGCTCTGGCTTTGCCCAAGGTTTGCATCGGAATGTTAGTTTTTACAACCCTGCTCTAAACCAGAGGCACTACACAGATGGGACATACAGCAATGGAGGGTTTCAGATGCCTTCTTGGCAAGGCAATCACACTTTTCCTGTGACTTCCAAGGTTTCATCTGTCTGTCCCGGCACCATCTGAGAAGCGGTTTGCTAATTTTGCAATCGACTTTTTGATGGGCGGAGTCTCTGAAGCTGTTTCTAAAACTGCAGCAGCTCCTATTGAGCGAGTGAAACTTTTGATTCAGAATCAGGATGAAATGATTAAAGCTGGAAGCATTGGGGACTGTTTTAAAAGAAATGTTAACGATGAAGGATTTACATCTCTTTGGAGGGGAAACACTGCCAATGTTATCCGTTACATGCCTACACAGGTTAGTACCTCAATAATCAAAATCTACACACAAAATAACAAAATTATAACCCTGATGACCGTGGATTCTTTGGACTTTTAACCCCGATATTGAGATTAATAATTTTTTTGGCCTCCAGGCTGCGTGCTTCTGCAAATTTAAATCATTTATTTTTATGTCATTTTGATCCTATTCAGTACCTTTTTAGATAATATATTATGGATTTGGATTCTCGTGGTTGCCTTATAGTGCGGATTATATTTTGGAGATAACAATTTTCTTTATTGTCTCTTCTAATGGTAGGGGCAAGAATATTTCGGTGAAAACTGAAAACCAAACCAAACTGAAACCGAATAAACGATTCGGTTCGGTTTTGAGCAACTTTGGTTCAGTTATTTTGGTTCAGAATCGAACCAAACCAAACTAAAATAACCAAAACACTTTAGGAAAACAAATTTTCGGTGATAAAAGGCCCAGTTTCGGTGATAAAAAGGTGTATGTCACTGAAAATTTTGGTGACAAAATCGTCTGGAGCTAATTTAATTCACTATCAAAATAGTAACAAATTGTCACTAAAATATTTTAGCGACAAATTATCATCGAATTTTGGTAACAAAACGGCAATGGAAGTCACCAAAATATGGTGGCATAAATCAGTAGTTAAAATTCGTCACCCGTGACAAATCAGTGACAATTTTTTTTAAAAAAATAATTTAAAAGTGGGACTACGGCCCTCACGCACTACGTGGCGCGCGTGCACCGTTGTCCACCAATGGGCCTTGCGAAGGGGCCAAAGATTGGCCACTCGAGGGGACAGCACCACGGTGGGCCGCTTAAGGGGGCGGCAATCAGCCACGAAGTTGGGTGGCAGTCGGTCACTCAAGGTGGTGTGATGATTGGCCATGCGAGGCAGTGGCACTAGAGTGGAGTGGATGTGAGGTGTGGTGGGGCAGGGCTGCCTGGCAAGGTGCAGTGGGAATGTGGGGCGAGGTGTCAGGGAGGGGCAAAGCACAGAGTTACGGTGGGCCGCTGGTGGTGTATGGCATCAGGGCTGGGGTGGCATGTTCTCAAGAACACGCAGCCAGCCTCAATGGGCCGCACACAAGTTTAAAGAAAAGGTGCTCTTTTTTTAACGATTTTTAAACTTTGACATCGAGAAAAATAGTGACAATTTGCTAACAAATTAGTTTGTCCCGGTAATATTTGGTGACAGAACGGTGACAAATTTATAAAAATGATAACACCAATATTTTGGTGGCAAAATTTTTGGTGTTGTTGATTTTTTATACCGAAAAATTGTGTCAATTAAGTGACAGTACAGAGACAAAAAAATTTTTGTCTCAAGTTTTAGTAAAAGTTCGGTCGCAAATTTGTCAATGAAAATTTTGGTGACAAAATATCGGTTAGACCTTTTTGCATTAGTAAAAATAACCGAAATTATTTTAAAAAAATTATAAAAATTATAAATTTTATATTAATTATAATACAATTATAATAATTTTATGATACATTTTTATTTGCTTAATATGATATATATTTAGAATTACTTATTAAATGATTATCTTCACTAAAATAATGACATAAATTGATTAAGCACTTAAATAAACTTATTTTTTTATAAATTATCACAAAATTCGGTTATTTGGTTACTAAAAGGACCGAATTGAAATATTTCGGTTTGATTCGGTTCAATTTTGGAGGTTATTTAGTTCATTTTTAATTTTAAAACCTGATCGCCGAATTTAGTTCGGTTGATTCGATTTGGTCAGTTCAGAACAAATTAAATGCTCGTTGTTATCTACCGGTAAATGCATCCATGTAGTCATAAAGCCAAATTGAATGTCATGCTTGCTATGGGGACAAATCTCTTACAGCGAAACTATATCCCTTAGTGTTTTCTATGATTAAAGTTATAACTTTTACATATGAATTGCACATTTGGATAACTAACCATGAGAATTAATTATTAATGATAATCTCTCAAATTATAATAAACTTATCACTTGTATCCAGCTTCTATACTTGTATGAAATTATGTATGCAAAATGATGTTTTAATTTCTGCAGTTAATAGTTACCCAAAACATTTGAGTATATTATCTCTATCTCACAAGTAAATCATCCTAAATAGATAAACAAAATCTATTCTATTAAATGACAAATTTAATGTTTCTATCTCTACATAAGATTAAATCTCTAAATCTAACCATAGATGGTCACTCCAATGATAACATTAAGAACAAAATAAAATAGATGAACCAAAAACATAATCACATAGATAAAAAATAGTAAAATTTATTAATTAATGCACTACGTGTCATTGAAAATCCTAGAAAAGAATTTGCCTCATAAAATATTTAACTAAACTCAAAAAATTTATATGTGATATAAAAGACATCATTTAAGTATAAAGAATACAAAATCAAAATAAAGAAAAACTCTTTTTGTGAAACTATCTTCTTTTTCTGATCCAACTTCTTCGTCGTTCTTTCTCGTCTTTCATGTTATCACCCCGCCGCCCAGAGTTTTTTCCAACAGTAGTTTTTTAAAACCCTAATCAATTTTTTAAATGATCCACCCAATATTACAAGTAGGGCCCACCTTAATTTCCAAAAATATTGAGAAAAGTTATTTTCCCGTCGCCAGCGCTCGAGCACTTGGATCTCGGCCATATCTTCTTCTTAACCGCAAGGCCAATGCTCGAGCGGTGGGATTTCCACCACAACACCAAATTTTCTTTTTCAGCCCGAGTTCGTCCCAAATTTGTTCTTGATCATCTCTAATTCTTATACGCTGCTAGAAAAACATTAATTAGCACTTTTTACACCAAAATCACAATAATTTCTTGTTTTATTAGTAATACCTACTATACTCCTAAACTAATAAAATTCATGTAAAAATGAATCAAAACATAACAAAAACTGAATATAAAATAGAAAGAATAATAACTTCTTTTATAGAGTTGTCGAGGCTATCAAATGGCTTGTGCCTTTGTGTGCTGAAGTGTATGTTGTGAATCATGTGTACTTACTGGGATTTGCGTTCTTTAGCAGAATGCCAGGCATGGCTGAGCGGCCTCACCATCTTGTTCTCATCCAGAGGGTAGCTGGTCAGCTCAATTTGGGCTCTGGCTTTGCCCAAGGTTTGCATCGGAATGCTAGTTTTTACAACCCTGCTCTAAACCAGAGGCGCTACACAGATGGGAAACACAGCAATGGAGGGTTTCAGATGCCTTCTTGGCAAGGCAATCACACTTTTCCTGTGGCTTCCAAGGTTTCATCTGTCTATGTCCCGGCATCATCTGAGAAGCGGTTTCCTAATTTTGCAATCGACTTTTTGATGGGCGGAGTCTGTTTCTAAAACTGCAGGAGCTTCTATTGAGCGTGTGAAACTTCTGATTCAGAATCAGGATGAAATGATTAAAGCTGGCAACATTGGGGACTGTTTTAAAAGAACTGTTAACGTTGAAGGATTTACATCTCTTTGGAGGGGGAACACCGCCAATGTTATCCGTTACATGCCTACACAGGTTAGTACCTCAATAACCAAAATTTATACACAAGTCGAAAATATTCAAACCCCGATGACCGAGGATTATTTGGACTTTTAACAATATATGATTAATATATTATTAGCTACGACTATATGACTTTGAATACTGAATGTGATGACCCACCCAATTATACAACCGGATTGGGGGTCATTTTTCGTCCAACCAGAACACCAACAAAACACTACAAAAAATAATAAAAGATAAACCACATAGCATGCCAAAATTTTAGAAATTAAGTAATTCTCATAGATTTGGAATAAGATAATTACTTCAAGTACTAATCACGTCTACAAATATATCAGAGTCAAAATATATTAAGCACATAGCAACAGATAAAAACAATAAACACCGAACAAATGAACTGGCATCCACTACTAATAAAATATTAACCAAAATAATAAGTCAATTCCAACTAAATAACTAATATTAATTATTTGACACAGTCCACCACCGGTGTCCCCCACCCACGCATCTAATCACGCTCCCAACCAAGTGTTACATGTAAAGATAATTCCACGTTATTAATAAAATCACTGTGTACATATAATAATAATGAACAAAATAATAACTACAATGGTTTGCTCAACTCAACTCAGAGCTCGATAATTTACATCAAATACAATAATTTATATATTTTTTATATACTCATTTATATAAATATAATAAATGATAATTATAATCAAATTGTACGGATAGTTTTACATAATAATATAAAATTTTTATTTCTAAAAAACTATTTGATATATAATTGAATAAAAAATTGAACTATCCGGTTTTTTTATTAATTTTATCTTAAAGTAATCCAAATATAAACATATAAAAATAATGTTAAAATTTTCTGGTGTTCGATTAGAACCCCATCTCCACCTGAACTAACATATAATGAATACGAATCAAGACCATCGTTGGACTCAACTCCACGCGTGGTGAGCAACCCCTGAGACTCCACTCTACCTCTGCCTCCTAGTCTTTCCCGGCGACGGCGACGGTGACGCTCTTCTCGTTTATCCTCCTCCGATCGCTGCCTCTACTCCGTGTTCTGATGATTCCTGGTATCTCTTTGCTCGGGAGTTGGAAGTTTGTCAAAGGTGACTTCTTTTTGGTTTTTGGTAGTTTGTTCATTTGGTTGTTTGGTGTTGTGTGTTGAATGTTCTGTTTGATTCTGTTTATTTTGTCAGGAATGACAGTCTCTGGAAGACTTCAATTGCCAAAAGGTTTATGCTACAGAATGGGAAATAATGATAATAGCTTTGTTTTAGAACTAGTGGTTTGCTAATTTGTATTACA